>DF357880.1:39083-59862 GCA_000787875.1 Solanum virginianum | reverse complement strand
ACTCATAAGACATGCATTAGACCTTCAATTCCTCAAGAAACCATAACCGAACATTTTATCAAATACTTAGATAGTGTATAGTGCTAGTGTAAAACCATATAATTCAAGAGTGAAATCATACTAGAAAATTCATTGTAAAACAATCAATAGATACTTGGTAACACCCACATGCAATGTATATCAAAATCCTTTATCAAATCTTATAATAAACCTTGGTTTCATAACTCAAAACACAACAAAACAGTCACATTTTCATGAACCCCAATATAGTGCACAATGATTTTCATAATAAATATGACCCATGAGTAAATCATCTTTTAATCATGCAAATTAGGGTAAACAGTGGTTTGGGCATCATGGGTGAAAGGAAACCATGAAAGAAACCCATATACCTTAGCTTTGGAGATGAACTTGATGAAGATGGAAGGTGGAGACTTGAAGCTTGAGTGCAATTCTTAAGAATCCAGAAATGATTTTGAGACTTGAATTTAGGAGTAAAATATTTGGCTTTGTGTTTAAATGAGTATTGTAGAATGCTTAGAATGATATGAAGGTGAAAAATGGCTAACTATAGGTATTTTCACGTTTGGGAAAACTTAGGCCTAAGACATAAAGGTCTTTGACCAAAGTCAAAAATCTACACAAAAAAATGTACCAGTGTCAGCGGCGCGGAAACAACACTAGAAATTGCATTTTTGGTTATTTTAAATTTTGATACAATTGCTCTAAAATTATGATTAGACTTATTTCCCACTCAATTTCACCCTTTGAAAAAGAATATGAAGTCAGATTCTCGATATCACGATGTAAATTTTGAGATATATGAAAATTACGATTCTGGGTACTTCTATGACACATTTTTGGGTGCTTTTTGGGTTTGTTACACCTTTACTCTATTATCTATATTCCACCATAGGAGCCCTTGTAGGCTAGGCTACTGGATCCATATAGGCTAATTATGTTATATAATGATGCATGCTTTGAGACGGAGTTCCACTCTAAAGTGGTCTCCCCATTCCAATGTAGGGCATTTTGTTGGATTCCATGTAGTATCTCACATGGTCTTATATGTTGGTTAAGGTCCATTCCCACTAGTTTCAGACGTGATGTCTTTTTAGTATTACATGTTTTCATATGTTGCATTAATTTTACTCTAGAATGAATATTCTTCTTTGTGCATGCTTAAGCTCATACAAATATTGACATTACCATTTCATGCATTGAGGCTTTTAAATCATGAATGATGGCATCAAAAGTTTTCATTTGCTTCTTACATACTTAGTACATTTCAATGTAATAACATATATTTTGCCTAAAAGATATCACCATGTAAGGACTAGTGCTCCTCCTCCGGCATATGGCTATTTATTAATATTCCAGACTAGTGTTTGTGGTGAATCCTTCATTCAGGTCCCTGTATATTCCACTTCATGCTTTGTACTATTCAAGTAATGTATATTTTGACTTTTTAAGAATTAGAGGGTTTTACTTTCTAAATTATTTTAGAATCTGTTCTATTTGAGGGAAACCAAAATTGTGCACCATTCCCATGGACTCATGTTAGATGGTATACTTTTGGACTATGTTACATGCTTCAGATGCTTCTTTATATTTTAAATGATTCCCCTTGGTCCCTCTCTCGTTTATTTCTACTTTATGAATGTATTTGTCTATAAATGATTGATATTGAAAGAGGGCTTGGATGAGGTTTCTATGGGTTTATCCTTCATTGTATTATGGTTAGGCCTAAGGCTAGGGTCATGACAAACTTGGTAGCAGGGCACAAGGTTTTGAAATTTTCCTCAGATGACGGGGTGTCTCATGTGGTGTTTAGAGTCGCTTTCACTATGTTATCCGAAGCTTTGGCTAACCATGCAAATAGGGATATTGCTATCCATTCTCAAATACCCATACTGGCTATAAAGGTTTATAATTTCATAAGGATGCATCCCTTGGAGTTCCATGGCTTTAAGGTGGATGAAGATCCCATAGAGTTCATTAATGAGGATTATTAGATGTTATAGTGATAGGAGTCCCATAAGAATAGAAGGTCGAGTTAGTGTATGACTAACTTAAGGGAGTGGTAAAAATATGGTATGAGCAATGGGTGGAGAAGAGGGATCAAGGAATAGGTCAAATTGAATGGGAGAAGTTGAAGAGTTCTTTCTTGGATAAGTTTTTTTCCAGTAGAGCTAAGGGAGGCTAAAATAAAAGAATTCATCAATCTCACAAAAAGGCACATAAGCGTGAGAGAGTATTCTCTCAAGTTAACCAAACTCTCAAAGTATGACCATTTATGGTCGCGGATCCAAGAGATAGCATGAGTAAGTTCATATCTATAATTTATGATTTGGTGTATTAGGAATGTAAAATATCCATGCTTGTGAAGGAAAGAGATATCTCTTTTGATGAACTACACTAAACAAATTGAGGAGGAAAAACTAAGGGTGCGAGCTAGAAAGTCTAAGAGGGCTCAAGTAGATGGTGGAGGATATTCTCACCAAATGAGTAGAGTCCACAATAAATTTCAAGGTGGAAAAAAAGCAAGGATTCCAACCCAAAGTGACAAACTCCCAATTTCCCTATGTAGGAGGCCCCATAAAACGGAGTGGTTAGCAAGGTCAAATGAGTACTTCAAGTTTGAAAAGCCCAAACACCATGTAAGGGATAGTAGGAGTAGAGGTACTAGGTGCCAACGCGATGGTGGAAAAGCCTAACATGCCTTAAAAACCAATCATTTCTATGTCTTCATGACCGCTAAGAAGTAAAAGAAGCTCTGGATATTGTTATCGGCATGTTAAAAGTTGACAATTTTGATGCATATGCATTGTTAGACTTAAGTGCTAATTTGTAACTCCTTTTCTTGTAAATAGATTTCATGCATATCCCAAAATCCTTAGTTTACCTTTTGAAGTATGTACTCCTATAGGAGAGTCCATAGTTTCACAAAGGGTCTATATAAATTGTCCTATGTCTATCTTCTATTAGTTTATCCCTTGTGACTTGGTAGAACTCTCTGTGGTTAATTTTGGGGTTTGTTGCATGCTTCTTACACTTCCATATATTGTCGGACTCGAAGAGTCATGTTTTAATTCCCAAATGAGTCCATTCTTGTATGGGAGGGTAGTAATTCTTCATTTAGAGGTCGGTTGTCTCATATCTAAAAGCTTGGAAAATGATCTTTGAGGGGTGCATATATTATATAGTGGGGGATAGAGATATCACTTCTAAAGTTCCCTCTCTTAATTAAGTTTCTATTATAAATGTGTTCCTCTATGTCTTTCTAAATCAGTTATTGGGTGTTCTGATGAGCTGTGAAAATTCAATACTTTTGATACTTAATGAGTTATTGGGTGTTCTGATGAGTTGTGAAAATTCAATACTTTTGATACTTAAAACATGGAATTTTATGAGTTCCAAATGCTATGTTAGTTAATTTTATGTGTTTTTGTATTTTTTTTGCAGGATTCAAGGGTTGGCCTTGATTATGGGAAGATAATGCAGAAGTTGTTGATTTGGTGATTTATGAGAACCTTTACAAGCCATAGTAGACACTGTGGGCCATGAAGGAGGTTTCTTGGACAATTCTAGTGAGGGACTGATTTTTTGAAGTTTGTTCCATGAACATGCAAATAGGTCGTAGATTACTTTATGAGTCGTAAACCATATTTCGTGCCCTGAAAATTAGAGAAAAAGGACTTTTTGAATATTCATCAAACGAAACCCCCTATGGGTCATAGAGCAAGGGTTATCATAGATCTGAACTCCAATTTTGCAGCAACATAGTACAAGACCCCGATTATGGGCCGTGGAATGCAATACGACCCTTAAAGTTATTCGTGAGGCATGCCGACCCAACTATCCTATTTTGTTCAGGACTTATATTTTCAATATTATAAATATGCTTTTAGGTTATTTTTCATTTAGTTTATAGAGAGAGCTATCATTAGAAAGAAAAATAGTGAGATTGAGTAGAGATAAATTGGAGCTTTTTGACAAACACTTGTACTTTGATTTTATCTTTAATCTTGTAATTCTCTTTGAAGCTTAGATTTACTTATTCTTAATTCAATTATGTAAGTGCTCTATTATGTTATTCCAATTCATAAGTCTTGCATTTGTTTTGGACCAATGCCCAAGGGCCCAATCCAGACTATTGGCGCCAAGGTCAAGGAAACCAAGGTTAGAATATCAACAGAGATAGAGCTTTTAGGGACAACTGCGGAGGATACTATGACCAGAATAGGGGCCAAGGTAGAGAAGTAGATTGGAGTCATAGATAATTCATAATTCTTGGAAAGTGTGCATGCATGTATTAATTAACTCTTTCTGTTTTGCATGTTCTCTAATAGTGGCCATCATTAGAACTAGCCTAGTGTTACTAACTTGACCATGGTAGTAATGAATAGAGAAAGTGATTAATTAACAGGATTCGATTGATGTGCTCTCATCTAATCAACCAAATTGGGCCAATGAGATGTTGTACTGGGACTAATAGGTAAGGGTTAGTAATGCACACTACAGAGATGGGCCAAGTCACGTAGTAAAATTCGCCTCTTGCCTGGACCAAAGGGTTTGGTAAACTTAACTTACTGTCATACATGCTACATATTAGAAAAGATTTAGGTTATCTAGTGATACTATGTTAGGGAATCATAGGGAACACAGTACCCTAGTTTCTCTTCATATTGATTTAACTATTATGTTAGTTAGGTTTACTTTTCTACTGATTATTGCAACCCTCACCCTTTAAGAGAAGTAAGTTGGTTAATCACTCAAATTGCATTAATTAAATTCTCCTCAGTCTAGTATTCTCTTGGCTTCGACCCTAACCTTGGTTAGGTTCTATTTCTTGACAACTACTTTATCCTCAAAAAGGAGGTGTAACTTGGGTGACATTAAGTTTTTGGCGTTGTTACCAGGGAATACGGCTAGACTTGGTTAATTCAAGTGATTTGAGTATTAATCTTTGTTTCTCTCATTTTAGGTATGTTGTTTTTTTAGGGTAAAAGTTTAGTGTATGCCCAACACACGAAGTCGAGGTAGACCCTTGACTACCTTTGACCAAGATATCCATACAATGTTGAGGAGAATGGCCCAAGATAATGACAACAACGTGACTAATGCATCTTTGAACAGGAATGAGGAAGAGAATGATGACCATGAGAACTCGCCTCTTGAGGATATTGCTCCATATCCACAGGATTTTAATGCCAATGCTTATCAGTGGAATCAATATATGATAAATCTTATGGATATGGAGGTGATTGGAGCTATTATGTTGCCATCATTACTGGCTGACACAAAGTTTGTGGTTTCGAGTGGGTTGCTTTAGACGCTGCAAAACTTTAGGCTATTTGCGGACTTACCATCGAAGGATCCTCATATCCATCTATACAATGTTTTATTCATTTACAAGAGTGTGATAGGAACACAAAATCTGTCTATGGATGTTGCGAGATGTTGTGTCTTCCAATTGTCTCTTACAGGTAATGCAGCATGGCTATCTGAGCTTCTACAGAGTTAGATCGCCAGTTGGGCTGAATTACAGAAGGCCTTTTTTGAGAGGTACTTCCTGAGATAGAAGAAGCTCAAGTTGAAAGATTAGATCAACAACTTTGAGCAACTTCCCAGTGACTCGATCAGTACTACACGAGAGCAGTTTACTAAATCCTTAAGGAATGTCCCGAACCACAAAGTTGTTTATGATGCCTTAGTTGAGATCTTCTACCATGCCCTTGATGAAAATAGTCAGTGTTGTGCTGATACCATTATAAGGGCATGTTCTTAGATTAGCTATTTGCAAAGATCGTCAAAAGAATGGAGAGAGTGGTCAAGACCAACAGCGCATAGGGGCAAAGGGACAGAGCAACTACTAAAAATTTGTGTGTTTTTAGTGTTGGTTTGGAGCAAGCTAAGAAAAATAAAGAAATTATGCAAGAGCTTGCCCGAATTTGCATAGGCATGGATGTGATGATGAAGCAGAATCAGGAGTGAGTCAATGCAGTGGTTCATTAGCCTCCATGTGCACCCATGTATAATGAACCCTACTATGAGAAGGACACTTGTTTTATTGCTAATTAGACTAGTGGGTGTTTGGACCAATGCCCAAGGGCCCAATCCAGACTATTGGCGCCAAGGTCAAGGAAACCAAGGTTAGAATATCAACAGAGATAGAGCTTTTAGGGACAACTGCGGAGGATACTATGACCAGAATAGGGGCCAAGGTAGAGAAGTAGATTGGAGTCATAGAGATTGTCCATATATGCCACTACACAACCATGACACATATATGAGTAGCTCATGAATTGTGGAGATTCTTGATCAACTATTAAAGAAATTCGAGACATAGGATGAGACTCTTAAGGGGATGATATATGAAATCTCTAGTATTAACTAGAAAATTGAGTATCATTCTGTTGCTATCAAACAGCTTGAGCAACAGTTCGGTCAAGTATAGACTCAACTCAATTAGTATCAGAGGGGTATACTGCTGAGCAACACAGTTCAAAATCCTAAGAATGAAGGGCAGTGCATGGTAGTTACTACTTGTGGTGGCAAGAGTAGGATTGATCCTCTTATGGTAGTTGATGAGGATGATCTTTGAGATGAGATGGTTGCAGCTAATAATGCGGATACTAGAGATGATTGTGGTAAGGATGTGGTGAGTGAAGAAGCTAATGCGCAATAAAAATCAAAGCCCATTCCTAGGCCTCCTCCTTCCTTCCCTCAAACAATCGAAAAGAGGGAGGAGGAAGGCAAGTTCAAGCACTTTCTCTCCATGCTAGAAAAACTTTCCATCAATATCCTTCTCATTGAGGCATTGGGGAAGATGACAGGGTATGTAAATGTCACGACCCAAGCCTAGGGCTTAGATATGAAATGACACAAGGGGAACTCAAAGGGACCCCAAGCAAGCCTCATAACATATCATTGCACATCCTTGGTCACAGAAGCAATAATATAATAACAAGAGAGAGTAAATAGGGATAACCAAGGCTAGCGACATCTTTGATATTATAAACAAAAAGAGTCAAGAGAGTTTCAAAGCTTATAACATTTCACATGACATATCCAATAACACATCTAATACATAGATAAGAGGGGGGGGATGGGGCAAGACAAGCAACTAGGCTCACCCTTATAGTCAACTTATAGATAAAAGAAAGTTAGTCTTAGAACATAGCATGAGACAATAAGTAACGTCCCCGGAATAGAGGACTCACCAACAAGCTTGAGTGGAATCGTACTAGCCACATGGATGGGGATGCTCAAGCAGGGCTCTAGTTCCTACATGGTGACATCATGTAGGCATAGAGTATACGTTAGTATGTTTGAATGTACTAAGTATGTAGGATGCAATACAATAAGTGATAAGCACCATAATCATAATGCATAACATAGATAATGAATAAAAATATAACAATACGACATGTATGAATAATGATTGAAGTAAAACCATGCTTATATAGAACATAATCCATCTGTACGGAGAGACCACTTTAGTGAATATCCAAGGCGTACCACCTCCTTGGAGAGGCGCATGAAGTAGAAACCCCTTCATGTGGTTGATGAGCTACAAATCCCCTAATATGGTTGATGGAGTACAAAACCCCCAATGTGGTTACTAAGGTACAAACCCCTCGACATGGTTGCACGGGCCTACCACCTCCCAATTGAGATGATTGAGGTACAAACCCCTCAACAAGGTTACCCAAGCCTACAACATCCCGAGTGAGACTTGGTCATTTTCCCCACAACATAGAGATAATATCATATACACACATTTCTTTCATAATCATTATATAGTCATTCAACTTATAAGACATGCATTAGACCTTCAATTCCTCAAAAAATCATAACCCGGACATTTTATCAAACACTTGGCGGGTGTGGAGTGCTAGCGTAAAACCATGCATTTCAAGAGTGGAATTATGCTAGAAAATTCAATTTAAAATCATCAATAGGTACTTGGCAACACTCGCAAGCAATATACATCAAAACCTTTCATCAAGTCTCACAATAGACCTTAGATTCATAGCTCAAAGTATCCTAAAACAACCATAATTTCATGAAACCCCAACACAGTGTGCAGTGAAATTCAAAATAGATAAGACCCATGAGTAAATCAACTTTAAAACATGGAATTTTAGGTAAAAGAGAGCTTGGGTATCATGGATAAAAGGAACCCATGAAAGGAACCCACATACCTTGACTTTGGAGGATCCTTGAATAAGATTAGAGATGGAGACTAGAAGCTTGAATGAGAACCTTGAGATCTGGATGAGTTTTGAGACATGTTTTTAGGAGATAAAATATTGGCTAAGTGTTTAAGAGAGTATTTGAGAATGTCTTGAATGATATGAGGGTGAAATAAAGCTAAGTATAGGTATTCATGCATGGGAGTACTTGGGTGCAAGACCCAAAAGCCTTGGATTGAAATAAAAATTATTGGCAACAAAATACATAGGTCTGCATTTGGTCTGTGATGTGGACCTATTACTGAGGCAAGATTTACACAGGTCCATGATGGCTACACATTGGGGTATCATTGCAGATTGATTCTGGAAATTGAAATTTTGGGAAAATGAAATTATGATTTATTTGCTCTAGAATCAGGGTTAAACCCATCCCTCACACAATTTGAGCCCTTGATCAAGAATATGAAGTTAAATTTTTGATATCATGTATGAATTTTGAGATATATAGAAATTACGATTTTGGGCATTTCCAAGGCACATATTCAGACACTTTTTTTGGGTCGTTTTAGCAAAGTACATGAAGGACATGGTTATGAAAATGTGCACTGCAAATTAGGAGCTCTCTTAAGAGCTTTAACATTGTAGTCTATGATGTTTTTCATCCAAAAGCAAGAATATCCCTGCGTTTTTACGACACCCTAAACTATTAGTGATGTGGAGTTTGCAAGAACATTTTGTGATATAGGTGGTAGCATTAATTTCATGCCTCTATGGTCTTTAAGAAGCTAGGATTAGGAGCCCCTACTTTGATGAGAATGCATTTGTTTATGGCTGACCACATAGTGAAGAAGCCTATGAGAATACTGTATGAAGTGCTGATTAAAGGTGAAAAGTTCATATTCTCTGCAGACTTTGTGATCCTAGAATGTGAATTTGACTTTGATGTTCCAATCTTCTTGGAAGAACGTTTCTTACCACTAGATGAGCACTAGTGGATATAGAAGCCAGTCAACTCAGGTTTAGACTGAACGACAAAGAAGTTGTCTTCAATATCTGTCAGTCTGTAAAGAGGCCAGATGATTTCAAGAATGAAGTTTGGGCAAATGGTGAAGTCTGAGTAACAAATTTGTCTAAGTCATGCCATAACAATAAATCAAGCACTACTTGGGAGGCAACCCAAGGTGTTTGATTTAATAGTTGTAGTTGTAGTTTCATTTTCTATTTTTGGAGTCATAGGTATTTTATTTTCTTGTATTTTTGTTGTAAGTTTTGACATTGGGCTGGTTGCATATAGGGTAACAATGTGTTCTATGAATAATGTTTAAGTACAAGGCTAAGTCAGCTACTCTTGGCTGAGAAGGGTATCGAGATGTGCCTCTATGACTAGTTCTACTGGCTGTAAATGACTTTACAACCTGTACACCATCTCACAAACATTTTGAGTAAGCAAAGAATTGTGCACTCTAGTACACGAGCCAACTTTATGATCCGTAGATAAAACAACTGGTCGTGATTAGGGCTCATGGACTCTAGGTAAGTTTATAGAACTTTTTACTAAGTGTTGGGGTCTTTATGACCAAATCTACAAGTTGTACTTTATTTTACAACTCGTAGACTAGTTTGTGAAACTCAGTCATGAAAACCAAGGTTCAGATATTCTATGAAACTATAATCCATGAGTCATAAAACACTCCACGACCCGTAATCAGGGTTTCTTAAAGTCAAGGCCCATCAGATTTTAATTGACCTAGTCAAAGTATAAATATTTAGGTTAAAATATTTTGACCCCATTTCCTCCCTAATTTAGAAAAACACCCAGGCAATGCCTACCTCTAAACTTTTTGACCACCGATGGCTATCACCACCACCACTCTCCAGTAAAATTTTTTGGCAACCTAGGGTTTTTAGTGTCTCATCACCTCCTTCATCTTCTACAATCTAGTCACAAAAAATGGTAAGTTTTTGGTAAACCTAATACCATTAATTTCCCTACATGTGTATGGTTAAATTGAAAATTATGTCAAAAATGGTTATGCTAGACACAAACCCATGTGTTAAAATTAACATCTCAAGAAAGTGTGGTTGCTCGTTCTTGGAATATGTGTCTAAAATTGGAATTTGGTATGCCCGCTTGGTTGTATGATCGAATAATATGCTTTGTCACCTATTGAATAACCTACCATTTATGATGAATTGTTTTTGTATGTAAATTGGAGGGTGATGACTTGGGTGCATAATTTGATTATTAATTCATCCATACGAGGTGGAAAAGCTTCGAGAAGAATGTATGAGTATTTTTATGAAGTATATGTGTGGATTATCATGTTAGGGTGTTGGATTATGTGTTAAAAATCATGTGGATGCATGCGTGTTGCTTTAATATTGTTAGACTAGGATTGAGAAAGTCATATGAGGTCCATTTTGATGGACTTTGAAACTTAGGTGACTGTGTTTTCTAGCTTACGAGTGGCTTATCTGACCCATGGAACATTCCACGAGTTGTAATTTCCCCTCGTACAATAATCTAGAAACCTAAAGTTTCTGATTACCCATCAAATGAGATCTTCTACAAGTCGTAGAGCACTTTACGCCTCATAGAAAAGTCTCGTGGATCCTTGCCTAAAATAAGTTTATTCACTAGAATACTCTACGACTCGTTGAACATTTTATGAGTCATACTTGGCCTCGTAGACTTTTCCAATGAACAAAAATTATGTGATCACTATTTTACGAGAACCTTCTATGGCACATAGTGTACACTACAGCCTTTAGAGGTGCTTTCATAGACCCTTCTACAACTAAGTCTGGGTTGTTTTTGCATTTTATTTTTTGATTTGTTGGGGCTAACCAAAGTGGGTATAGCCCTGAAAGAAAAACATGAAAAGCTCAGGGCCTTATAGAGGAGGACTGAAATGCTCCAAAAAGTGCCCAACAATGTGCCTTAGAAATGTCTAGAATTATAATTCCATATATCTCAAAATCCGTACATGATATAAAAAATTTGGCTCCATATTCGTAATTGAGGGGCAAAATTGAGTGAGAAATGAGTCTAACCCCAATTTTAGAACAACTATATCAAAATTTGATTTTCCAAAGTGACGAAAAATAGTGAGGTTTCCACGCCCCTAGCGCGACGCGACCAGGGCACGAACCTGCACATTTTTTGGCCAATTTTCTTACATTAGTCCAAAACTTTGAGGCCTTAGGCCTAAGCCTTCCTATGCATAAAAATACCTATACTTAGTCATTTTTCGATCCCATTTATTTAAGATATTCTCAAAAATGCTCTCAAACACTTAGCCAAATATTTCACTCAAATTCAAGTGCCCCAAACTCGTTCTGGATCTTAAGGAATTCAATCAAGCTTCAAGTTCTCATTCTAATCTTCATCAAGGAAATCTCCAAGTTTGAGGTATGTGGGTTTCAACTATTGGATCCTTTCACCCATGGTGCCCAACCTTCCTTTTTATGAAAATTAGATATTTTCAAGATAATTTATTGATGGGTACTTCTATCTATGAATTTGACTTTGAACTATGTTGTTTTTCATAAAAATGTTACAGTTTAAGTATCTTTGGAGCTATGAAGCTATGTTCTATGATGCTATTTGATGACGGGTTTCAAGGTATCTTCCATGATGGTATTATCAAGTGTTGGTGGGTTGATTTATATGAAGTTTTCTCACATTATGTAACTCTTAAATGCATGATTTTGAACTAGCATTACATACCTGCCAAGTGTTTGATAAAATATTTGTCTAAGGGTTCTTGAGTTATTGAAGGTCCATTGTGTGGCTTATCAGTTATGTGACTTTATGATGATGAAAGAAATGTATATAAGTGTTGATTTCATGAAAAGTATCTTATAGTGTTGCAAGTTGACCACACCCAATCGAGGGGTGCTATGCCTCAATCACCTTGTCGGGGTATGCTAGGCCCGTACGACCATGTTGTGGGGTATATACCTGGACCATCTTGTCAGGGGGTGCTAGGCCTATACTACCATGTTGAGGGGTACATACCTTGACCACCTTATTGGGGGGTGGTAGGCCCGTACTACCATGTTGAGGGGTGTATACCTTGACTACCTTGTCGAGGGATGCTAGGCCCGTACTACCAATTGATGGGTATATGCCTCAATCACTTTCCAAGGGGTTGATCGGCCTTGGATTCCAAGTGCTAAGTTGCTTGGTCTATGATGGTGGTCTCTTCCTACATGTGTACTATATTCCGTATAAGCATATTTTACTTCAAGCATTAATCGTGCATGTCATGTTGTTAATACACCATCTTTTGTTTATGTATATACATTTTGATTATGTTGCCTATCTCTTGTTGCATTGCATCCTAGATACTTAGTACATTCAAATGTACTAACACATAACTCTATCCGTACAGGATGTTACCAAGTAGGAACCAAAGCTCCAATTGATCATCCTCCTCCTCCGCGTGGCTAGTACTATCTATTGAAGCAAGTTTGGTGAGTCCTCAACTCCAAGGACAATAGCTATTGATCCTATGTTATGTAAAGATTCTTTCTTTGTTTAGTTGCTTATGACTATGAGGGTGATCTCAAAAAGTTGTGTTAGCCACCGCCCAATCTATGTAGAGGTGTTGTTGTATAACTTATGTATTTATGCTTTAATCTTTGACCCTTTTGATGATTTATGTTATGAAAGACTTCTCTTAGTCTATTTATCCCTATTTATAATCTCTTATTATTGTTTAATTGCTTCCGCGACCAAGGACGTGCAAAATGATATGTTAAGAGGCTTATATGGGGTCCTATTAGCCATGTCACTCGTTGGCCCTAGGATTGGGTCGTGACAAACTTAGTAACAGAGCACTACACTATTAATGATCCTTGGCATCCGATAGACCATGTCGATTAGAGTCTTATTCATGGTTGTGAAGTGCACCACAATAATGAATAAAAGGCTATGGGGTGTTTTAGGAAATATTTTCCTTCTTCTTGATCTATGTTATGCTATAAAAGTTAAGGTATGGTTTTTCACCCTAACAAATGTTCTTTGCTATGCTAGATCATGCTTAACCTAAGAGAAAGAAGAGCTCATAGACTCGAAGAACAACTGGATCATGAAGAGTTCCGAGATGCTATTATCATGTTTGTTCAAAGTATTACTAATAAAATCAACCAAAGGGCTCAAGCCCCTCATGCTCATACTTCGGCATCAAGGGTAAGAGACTTCATGAGTATGAACCTACAGGAGTTCCATGGGTCTAAAATGGATGAGGATGCTCAAGAATTTATTGATGAGATGTACAAACTGTTGTTTATTATGGGTGATAGATTGGAGGAGAAGGCGGAGATGACTGCTTACCAACTCAAGGGGTTGCCCAAATATGGTTTACTCAATAGAAGGATGTGAAGGGGTTGCCCAAATATGGTTTACTCAACCGGTTCTTCCCTCTTGAGCTAAGGGAGGGCAAAATGATGGAGTTCATGAATTTGAAGCAAAGGTCCATGAGTGTGAGGGAGTATGCCCTTAAGTTCAACCAACTCTCTAAATATGCTCCATAATTTGTGGCCGAGCTAAGATCTAGAATGAATAAGTTTGTGATAGATGTATCCTATTTGGTGAATAAAAAGTGTCATGCCACCATGTTGATTGGTGATATGGACTTGTCCCACCTCACAAATTATGCTGATCAATTGGAGGGGGAAAAGTTGAGAAAGAGAAGAGGTAATGAGGCACAGAGGGCCCTCTATGAAAATAGGTTCCAAGGTCCTATGCTTGGCCAATTTCTTCAAGGCCAAGGGTTTTGCCATGCTCCTAATATGATGTTTGCTAATGATAACCCAAGGTTCCAAGGGGTGGTGGTGTGGTACCTAATGCTATTGCCCAAGGCGTGGTAGAGGCTATGATGGCCCATGTTTGAGGAACACTAATGCTTGCTATAGTTGTAGAGAAGTGGGTCACAAGAAGATTGATTTTCCTTGTAATCAAAACAAGGGTAGTGATGGTCATCCACAAGGCTAAGGTGCAAATGCAGATCCTTTAGGAAGAAGAGGCCAACAAGGTGATGCCCCAAGGCACAGTCGGTTCTTCGCTCTTCAAGAGAGGTAAGGGGTAGATGAGGTGCCTGATGTCATCATTGGTATGTTGAAAGTTTGATTTTAATGTGTATACATTGATAGAGCCGGGTGCCACTCTTTCTTCTGTTACTCTTGTTGACAAAAGGTTTTATATTGAACCTGAATTATTATGTGAGCCATATAAGGTGTGTACTCCCATTGGTGTATCCATTGTTACTAGAAAGGTTTATAAAAATTGTCCCATTATCATTTTACATAAAATGTTGCCTTGTGATTTTGTTGAGTTAAGATGGTGGATTTTGATGTAATTCTTGGGATAGATTGATTGCATGCATATTATGCTTCTATTGACTGTAGAACCCGTAAGGTCAAATTCTAATCCCTAGTGAACTCGTCCTTGAGTTGGAGAGTCATGATGTGGTGGTCAAGGGTAGGTTTATTTCTTGCATTAAAGCCCAAAAGTTGATTTCTAAGGGGTATCTATATGATCTTGTGAGTGTTAGGGATATTGAGTCTAAAGTCCTTCCTATCGAGTTAGTTTTGGTGGTTAATGAGTTCCTTGATGTCTTTCCTATTGATCTTCCCGGTGTTACTCCCGAAAGGGAAATAGATTTTGGTATAAATCTCGTTTTCGATACTCAACCCATTTCTATTCCCGCTTATCGTATTGCCCCAGCGAAGTAGAATGAGTTGGAAGAGCAATTGAGGAATTTGTTAGAGAAGGTTTTTATTAGGCCTAGCCAATTACCTTGGGGTGCACTGGTGTTATTTGTGAAGAAGAAGGATAGTTCTCTTAGAATGTGTATTGACTACCGACAACTTAATAGAGTCACCATCAAGAATAAGTACCCTCTACCAAAGATTGATAATCTTTTTGACCAACTTCAACGGGCTAGTCACTTCTCTAAAATTGATCTTCTATCTGGGTATCACCAAGTAAACGTGAGAGAGTGTGACATTCCCAAGATGGCTATCTGGACTAGATATAGGTACTATAAATTCTGGTTATGTTTTTTGGGTTGATCAATGCACCGACTATCTTCATGGATCTTATGAATAGGGTCTTAAACCCTACCTTGATTTATTTGTGGTGGTTTTCATTGATGATATCTTGATCTACTCCCATAGTAAGGAAGAGCATGTGGATCACTTGAGGGTGGTGTTTTAAATCTTGAGAGAGGAGAAGTTGTATGCCAAATATGAGAAATGTGCATTTTGATTGAAAGAGGTTGTCTTTCTAGGTCATGTGTTGTCGGGTGATGGTATAAAGGTGGATCCTAAGAAGACGGAGGTAATTAGAAAGTTGCCTAGACCTTTGAATCCATCGGACATTGGATATTTCTTGGGTTTAGTGGGTTACTATCGGAGGTTTGTGAATGGGTTCTTTTCTATTGCTTTTCCCATGACTAAGTTAACCCAAAAGAAGGCAAAATTTATATGGACCGATTAGTGTGAAAATTTTTTCCAAACCTTAAAAGATAACCTTGTCTCTTCACCTATCTTGTCTTTACCGAAAGGGTTAGAAAGGTTTGTTGTTTATTATGATGCCTCACGAATTGGTTTGGGATGTGTTTTGATGCAAAATGGTAAGGTGATAGCTTATGCCTCTAGAAAACTTAAGGTCTATGAAAAGAGTTATCCTACCCGTGATCTTGAATTGACCGCAGTGGTATTTGCTTTGAAAATTTGGCATCATGACTTGTATGGGGTCCATATTGATGTGTTTACCGATTAGAAGAGTCTCCAATATGTGTTCACCTAAAAAGATCTCAACTTAAGAAAACAAAAGTGGTTAGAGCTTCTTTAAGATTATGATATGAGAGCGTATCATCACCCCGGTAAGGCTAATATGGTGGATGATGCTTTGAGTAGGGTGTATATGGGTAGCCTTATACATGTTAGGGATTGGGGAAAAGATGTAGCTAGAGAGGTTCATCGGTTGACTAGATTGGGAGATAGGTTGGAGGAGGTTGATGATGGGGGAGTAGTGGTGGTTGATGGTTCCAAATCTTCATTGACTGAAAAGGTGAAGGCATGGCAAGATCTTGACCCTACTATGTTATAATTGAAGGCCTTGGAGAGAGATGGCAAGGTGGAGGTTTTCTCCCAAGGGGAAGATAGTTCCCTTAGGTACCAAGGTAGATTGTGTGTTCCTTGTGTTGAGGACTTGAGGGAGAAGATTCTTGATGAGGCTCATAATTCTTCCTATTCTATTCACCTCGGTTCTACCAAGATGTATAGAGATTTGGGGGAAGTGTTTTGGTGGGGAGGCATGAAGATAGATATTGCTTAGCTTGTATCTGGTTTCCATAATTGCCAACAAGTCAAAGCCGAACATCAAAGTCCGAGTTGCTTAGCGAAGTTATAGTGATCCCTATTTGGAAGTCAGGGGAAATTAACAAGAATATTGTGATTAGGTTGCCTAAGACTAGAAATCATTTTGACTCCATGTGGGTTGTGGTTGATAGAATGACAAACTCGGCTCATTTCCTACTTGTTAAGACTACTTATAGTGTCGAAGATTATGCTAAGTTTTACATTCATGAATTTGGTAGATTATATAGGGTGCCCTTGTCTATCATATCAGATCGTGGTGCTTACATCTTTCACTCATTGAGTTTGCTTACAACAATAGCTATCACTCAAGCATTAGTATGACTCCTTTTGAGGCCCTTTATGGTAGGTGTTGTAGGTCCCTAGTTGGATGGTTTGAGGTAGGGGAGATGGCTTTGTTAGGGCTGGATTTTGTTATGGAGGCCATCGAGAAGGTGATTTTGATAGGGGAATGGTTGAAAACATCCTAAAGTTGAAAAAGTCCTATGCCGATGTTAGGAGGAGGGATCTTGAATTTAAGGTTTGATTGGGTCTATTTGAATATCTCACCATTAAAGGTGTGGTTCATTTTGGTAAAAAGGGTAAATTGAGTCCTAGGTTTGTTTGTCCGTATAGAGTGTTGAGGAGGATTGGTAAGACGACCTATGAGTTGGAGTTGCCCAATGATATGAATATGGTTCATCTTGTCTTTTATGTGTCTATGTTGAGGAAGTGTGTGGGTGACCGAAGTGCTATTATGCTACTTGATGTTGTGGCTGTTGTTGAAGACAATTTGACTTATGAAGAGGTTTCGGTAGAAATTTTGTATAGACAATTGAAAAGGTTGAGGAACAAGGATTTTGCTTCCGTTAAGGTTCTTTGGAGAAACCAACAAGTTGAAAGTGCCATATGGGAAGTCGAGGCGGACATGCAAAAGTGATATCCCTATATCTTCCATTCTATTCAAGCCTAAGGTACTAATTCTAAGTCCCCTATGTGATTTCAAGTTTTATGTATCAACCCTTATGTCATTTTGATGCATTCAGTTTATGTTGACAAGTTCATAGTGATTTTTGACACTTATGTTGAGATTTTTGAAAATGGTGTTTAAGTGCATTGTTGCATTTCTATTGGGGCTAATTTCTACATGATTACACTTTTTATGTATGCTTCTTTGATATTCGGGGATGAATGTTCCCAAGGGGGAGATATTGAAATTCCTCAAAAATTGCCAAAAATGTGCCTCGAGAATGCTCATAATCATAATTTTCATATATCTCAAAACCATGCATGATATCAAAAATCTGACTTTATATTCATGATCGGGGGAAAAAATTGAGTAGGAATTGGTCTAACCTGATTTTAGAGCAACCGTACCAAAATTTTATTTTCCAAAGTGACCAAAAATAGTGAGGTTTCCACGCCCCTGGCGCGACGCAGCCAGGGCGCGAACGTACATAATTTTTTTGCTAGTTTTCTTACTTCGGTCCAAGGCTTTAAGGCCTTGGGCCAAAGCCTTCCTATGCATAAAAAACATCTACACTTAGTCATTTTTCAACCCATATCATTCAAGACATTCCCCAAAACCCTCTTAAACACATAGCCAAATATTTTACTAAAATTCAAGTGTCCCAAACTTGTTTCGGATCTTAAGGAACTCATTTAAGCTTCAAGTTCTCTTTCCAATCTTCATCAAGGAAATCTCCAAAGATGAGATATATAGGTTTCAACTATTGGGTCATTTCATCCATGGTGTACTACCTTCCATTTTATGCAAATTACATATTTTCAACTTGATTTATCTATGGGTACTTCTTACTATGAATTTGACTATAAACTATGTTGGGGTTTCATAAAAATGTGACTGTTTAAACATGTTTTGAGCTATGAATCTATGTTCTATGATGAGATCTAATAAAGGGTTTCAAGTTATCTTGCATGATGGTATTACCAAGTGTCGTTGGGTAGATTTACATTAAGTCTTCTCACATGATTTCATTCTTGAATTGCATGATTTTGAACTAGCATTACACACCCACCAAGTGTTTGATAAAATGTCCATCTAAGGGTTCGTGAATTATTGAAGGCTTATTACATGGCTTATGAGTTAAGTGACTTTATGATAATGAAAGGAATTTATATAAGTGCTGATTTCATGAAAAATATCTATAATGTGGCAAGTTGACCACACCTAATTGAGGGGTTTCTATGCCTCAATCACCTTGTTGGGGGGTACTAGGCCCGTATTACCATGTTGAGGGGTATATACCATGACCACCTTGTTGGGGGGTGCTAGGGCTATACTACCATGTTGAGGGGTATATACCTTAAACACCTTGTGGAGGGGTGCTAGGCCCAAACTACAATGTTAAGGGGTATATACCTTGACCACCTTGTTAGGGGGTGCTAGGCTCGTACTACCAATTGAGGGGCATATACCTCTATCACCTTCCGGGGGGGGGGTGCTAGGCCTTAGATTCCAAGTACTAAGTTGCTTGGCCTATGATCATAATCTCTTCCTACACATATATTATGTTCCATATAAGCATGTTTTACTTCAAGCATTGATCATGCATGCCATGTTGCTAATGCACTATATCTTACTTTTGTATATGCATTTTAATTATGTTGCCTATCTCTTGTTGCATTGCATCGTACATACTTAGTATATTCAAACGTACTAACACATATTCTATGCCTATATGATATTACCATGTTAGAACCAGAGCTACACTTGACCCTCCTCCTCCTCTACGTGGCTAGTACTGTCTCTTGAAGCATGTTTGGTGAGTCCTCAACTCCAAGGACAATAGCCATTGATGCTATGTTATGTAAAGACTCTTTCTTTGTTTAGATGCTTATGACTATGAGGGTGAGGCTAAAAAGTTATCTTGGCCCCCGCCCAATCTATGTAGAGGTGTTGTTGGATAAGTTATGTATCTATGCTTTGAGATTTGACTCTTTTAATGATTTATGCAATAAAAGACTTTCATTTGTCCG
This sequence comes from Solanum virginianum, assembly GCA_000787875.1. NCBI lineage: Eukaryota > Viridiplantae > Streptophyta > Magnoliopsida > Solanales > Solanaceae > Solanum > Solanum virginianum. The sequence goes on along the minus strand of DF357880.1, from coordinate 40,291 downwards.
TTTATCCTTATTTATATTCTCTTATTACTGTTTAATTGCTTCCGTGACCAAGGATGTGTAAATGATATACTAAGAGGCTTGTTTGGGGTCCCTTTAGGTTCCCATTCACCGTGTCACATCTAGGCATTAGGCTTGGATTATGACAAACATGAGCCCTCGGAGAATGAGCAAAACCCGTACTGAGTGGTTCACTAGAGGATCTCGGCATCCACCTAGACGTGGAGGTTAACAGACCTTAGATGAGAGCTGCTGCTAGAGCTAGGAATACTCAGCATCTTGTCAGCCACACTCCCCAGTTTGGTAAGGAAGGCCACGATAGGAGCTATTCTGTTTAGTTAACTCTATATAGTGAGGAGTCTATATTGGAGTTAGGCTCTAGAGACAAGTCGTAGATAGAGTTTTCTATTGTATCGCGAGCATCACCATCTCTGCCAGATGCTCTTACTAATCAATGGTGTGTCATAAGCATGTGGGATATTTATGTTGAGGACTCAAAGACTACAGAATGGGGCAAGCCAGCCCGCTCCATTTCTGAGGAGCTTTAAGTCATCCCAGATAGACTCGACAGTGTACCCGGTCTCCACGACATGATAATCAATTAAGAGATTCAGTGGCTGACCAAATCACTTAGGCAATACTCCTTGACCATAGTGAAGGAGTTCTATGTATCCTATACAGCCATAATTCATAGCACTCTTCCCAAGGGGAAGAAGCCCCTGGCTCAGCCCAGAATGATGAGACTAGAGTGAGGGGCCGATATTTGATGATGTGCTACAAAAATATAATACTTTTGATGGTTAAGACATATAATGTTTTGTTCTCAATGCAATATTTGTTAGTTTTATGTGTTTTTATTTTATGTTTGCAGGATTACATATTTGGCCTTGATTTTGAGAAAAAGTGTAGAAGTTGCAGGTTTTTGCTACTATACGAGACCTTTTACCAGCCACAGATCCTTCTATGGGTCGTGAAGTGGTTTTATGAACAATTCTAGTAAGGGGTTATTTTCAGAAGTTGATTCTACAAACATGCAAATGAGTCGTAAATGGTTTTATAAGTCATAGAAGATGGTTCGTGCCTTGAGGATCAGAGATTGAGACTTTTTGAAGTTTCATCAGATGAAATCCCTTTATGGGTCATAAACTATTTTTTGAGTTGTAGGGGTATGTGGTAGATTTGGTATTACCAAGTGTCGTTGGGTTGATTTA
>DF357880.1:1159-29612 GCA_000787875.1 Solanum virginianum | reverse complement strand
GGACAAAGACAATAGTCCGGGCTCTCTGTCATAGTTAGCTGTAAACAAATAGATAGTGAAAGTCTTTACATAACATAAGACCAAGAGATATCATCCTTGGAGTTGAGGACTCACCAAACTTACTTGAGAAGATAGTACTAGCCATGGGGAGGATGAGAATGGTCGTGAGTAGCTCTGGCTCCTATTGGTAACATCATGTCGGTGTAGAGTATGCATTAGTACATTTGAATGTACTAACTATATAGGATATAATGTGAATAAGAGATAGGCAACATAATCGAAATTCATATTTAGACAATGGATGAGCGTATAGTAATATAGCATGCATAAATGATGCTTGAGTAAAACATGCTTATATAGAACATATTACATGTGTAGTAAGTTCCCATCATGTCCAACGCGTACCACCCCCTTGGAGAGGTGAATGAGGTATCACTCCCTCAATTGGTTGATGATTGTCACACCCTAACATCCATGGTGATTGAGGTATCAACCCCTCAATTGGTTGATGGTTGTCTCACCCTACCAACCATGGTGATTGAGGTATCAACCTCTCAATTTGGTTTATAGTTGTCTCACCCTACAAGCCATGGTGATTGAGCTATCAAACCCTCAATTAGTTGATGGTTGTGTCACCGTACCATCCATGCTGATTGAGGCATAGCACCCTCTCAACAAAGTGTGGTCAACTTGTAAAACTATAGATAAATTTTCATGAAACCAATATATATATATACCTTTCTTAATCATTATAAAGTCATTCAAGTCATAGGTCATGCAATGGATCATCAATAGTTGAAGAACCCTAAATCGGATATTTTATCAAACACTTTGTGGGTGTATAATGCTAGTGAAAAACCATGCAATTCAAGAGTGAAATCATGCAAGAAACTTGAAGTAAATCAACCCACCATCACTTGGTAATACCACCTTGCAAAATACATTGAAACCCCTTCTCAAAACTCATCATAGATCTTAGATTCATAGCCCAAAACATGCTAAAACAGTCACACTTTAATGAAATACCTACATAGTTCATAGTCAAATTTATAATATGGAGATCCATATGTAAATCAACTTAGAATCATACAATTTATGTAAAAAGAAAGCTTAGGCACCAAGGGTGAAATGACCCTATGGTTGAAACCCACATACCTTAACTTTGGAGAATTCCTTGATGAAGATTGAGATGAGAACTTAAAGCTTAAGTGAATTCCTTATGATCCAAAATGCGCTTTGGCACTTGAAGTTTTGATGAATTATTTGTCTAAGTGTTGGAGAGAGCATTGAAAAATGTCTTGTATGATATGAAGGTGAAATATGGCTATGTATAGGTATTTTCACCCATGGGAAGACTTAGGCTCAAGACCCAAAAGTCTTGGACCGAACAAGAAAATCGAACAAAAAAATAGGCATCTTCGCGCCCTGGCCGCGATGCGCCAGGGGCATGAAATGCTCTCTGGAAATTGAAACTTGGGAAATTCAAATTTTGATACGGTTTCCCTAAAATCGAGGTTCCATTTCCCAGTCAATATTTTCTCGTGATCAAGAATATGAAGTTGAATTTTCCATATCACACACAGATTTTTAGATATATGGAAATTAGGATTTTGGGCACTTTCTGGGGTCGTTTCACTATATATAAGTTTCATTACAAAAATTATTATTATTATTATTATTATTATTATCAATATTATTATTATTATTTCTTAAAAAAAAGGTTTCATGCCTTACTTTGAAATTTTTTTTTGAACAAATGATGGTCTATTATTTTTCAAAAGAAAAGGAAAATGTAAGTCGTTCCATCCCAAATGCTAAAGAGTTTTGAATTTTACTTTTAAAACAATCTTTTCTCATTCAATTACTTAAATTTTAAACTTTTTTTTAGCATTTTTAAGCTTTAAGTAAATCAACCATTTTTCAAAAGCCTTTGTCATTTTTACTTCTAGTCCAAAAGATTTTTTAAGTTTAAAGCATGTTATTGTTTTGATTAATTACCCTAAGTTTGACCGGTTAACCATTTTTAATGGATCTTAAAGGATGCCTTATACCTTCCTTTTCGCATAATTAGAACCCTTATCTATAACCACATAGGTTAAGTAGACCATTAGTTGTAATTAATTTAGCATCACTTTAGCAAAAACAAATATTCTAATTTACCTTAAAAATAATTAGGTGACGACTCCTTAAATTAGTTTAAGAATCACCAATATGTTGTACACCATTTGACATTAGGTTAAAATAGGATATAACATCCCTCTCATGATGATATCTTTAGATTCAATGCTTGGGACTATGCAAAACCACTCACTTTCAAAAAAAGACATTCAAATACCATGCTCACTACCATATGTTTTTCCCTATACTAATGACTATGACCTTTGACTACTTGGAGTAGGATCACTTTAGGACTTTATGGGCTTGTAACGAAGGCTCAGAGGCTTTAGTATGATGTTTTAGGAACATAGTGACTAAAGGCCCTCCTTGACACTATGATGTTCTACAGTTTTCCCTACCAACATTGTTATTTCTTACCTCATTCTCCCTTTCTCTTTTTCAAGCTTTTTGGTTATATTTTCATTTTAAAGCTTTTTGCCTTTTATTTTTACATCATTTTTTAGCTCATTAATTAAGCATCACACAGTTTTCTTGTACTTAGAACACTTTTTTTTATCTCCTTTTCCATGTGTAACTAGTATTGCTCCTCCTTTTGTGTTTCACCCTTACATCAACCACCCTCAACTTAGGATTTTGGCCTAAGTCAAGGTGCATAATACCCAACCTAGGAACTAGGGCCACTGTTGGTAGACTCCCTCAACTTAAGCTTTTTGCCTCAGTCAAGGTGCCTTAATGTTCAATGAAGGACCAGTGCCAATTTCAGGATCTTACATCATGTTCAACGAAGGACCAGTGCCAATTTCAGGATCTTACATATAATAAGGCTGGGTAACTTAGGTTTTTTCAAAGAAAAAGGTACATTTAAGGTTCAAACATTAGGATCAAGGGACATTTCACACATTTGGTTTGTTATTTAGGCTAAGTGGACTATTATGAACAACGACCTAAGATCCTTTCTTAACCAACTAACCTACAGTCTTAGTTAATGTAGCAGGGCAAGTTTTGAATTGAAATATAGTATTTGAATTTAGCAAAGAGAGCTCATAATCACATGACACTAATTACACTGTTAACAAAGATATTCTTAGATCATATTTTTCATCTCATTATAGTATCACTTATTAGAACAAGCACTGTCATCAATTAAACATGTATGGTTGCTATCAAGACTAACTAACAAAATTTTAGTGGGAATAATTTTTTCACACAAAAAACACAATAACAACCACATGCCATAGATATTAGTATGATATGCTGCCAATATTACCTAGTCATCCTAAGCATGTCAGTTCAATAGAAATTAAATATCCATGGAGAAAAAGAACACAAGCAAGAAAACCCCTAGGATTTAAAATTTGGGATAGTTATTGGCCAAGGCTACTTAGACTTCACTAAGGCCTATAACTACCCACACTCCATTGAAAAAGAGTTTCATTATCCACAATGTACAAAAATAGAAATTATAGAACAAGGGTAAAAAATAACATGCATGGGCGCCTACGCACCAGTATTTACCTTGGATTGCCGCCCAAGCAGTGCCTGATTTGTTGTCGCAGCATGACATAGATAACTTGGATACTCAAACTTCACTAAGTGCCTAACTATCATCACTATCAATCGACATGAAATGATCAATGGTACTTTAACCACCACGAGTAGTGACCGCCACACATTGCTCATCATTGTTTTGGTTTTATACTATATTGCTTGGCAATGTGCCTATCTGATGTTGGTTAAGTTTAGTTTATACTTGACTAAACTATTGTTCTAGCTATATGATAGCAACAAAATGATATTTTATGTTCTAATTTACATTAGAGATGTTAGGCTTAATCCCCTTCAAGGTCTCATCCTATGTGTCAGCCTTCTTCAGTAGTCGGTCAAGCATCTCCTCAACCCTAAAAAAACTAGCATTAGTATCACGGTTGTATGGTGGCACATAAGGACTATTTCCGTAGTCATCTTTGCGACTTCAATCTGCATCTCTATCTTGGCCCCTATTCCTATCATTATAACCTCCATGGTTCTCTCTGAAAGCGCCATATCTATTATTATTTCAACCTTGGTTTCCTTGGCAATGGTGTTAATAGTCTTGATTGTACCCTTATGTTTTTTCAAAAACCCTCTGTCTGAGTAGCAATAAAGTAACTGTCCCCCAAATATTTAGGGCCCTTGTATATGGGTGCTCGCGAAAGCTGATTAACTTATCCCTGATTCTCCTTCATCATCACCTTTATGCTGGTACGTATTTGAGCAAGCTCTTGCATTACATTCTTGTTTATTTTAGCTTGCTCCGAACCAATACTGCTAGCGCACAAACTTTTGGTAGATGGCCATCTCTTTGCCTCTATGCACGATTCGTCTTGACCACTTTTTCCAACGTTTTACCAATCTTTGCAACTGGTTGATCTAAAAATATAGTCCCATGATGGTATTAGCACAAGCTTGGATATTCTTGTCCAGGACACGGTAGAAGATCTCCACCAAGGTATCATCAAGAATTTTGTAGTTTGGGACACATCTCAAGCACTTTGTGAATCTGTCTCATGTGGTTCAAATGAGTGACCTGGAAGTTTCTCAAAGTTGTTGATGTGATGATTCAATTTGAACTTCTTTAATCTCGGGAAGAACCTCTCCAAAAAGGCCTTCTGCAAATTAGCCTAAATAGTGATTAAACTCAGTGGGAGCTTGAATAGCCATAACACTGCATTGGTTTTCAGAGATAATAGGAAGGCGCAAAGCCCCAAAACATCCATAGACATATTTTGTTTTCCCATTACACTCTTACCGATAAACACAACATTGTGTAGATGACTATACAGATCCTTTGATGGTAGGCCTGTGAACAACCCACAATTCTTTAGCATCTGGAATAACCTACTCGAGACTACGAACTTTATGTCATCTGGCAGTGGTTGTAACAAAATGGGACCAGTCAAATCCATAGCCATAGGATTCAGCCAATATTGGTTCCACTGATAAGTTTTGGCATTAAAGTCCCAGGGCTATGGATCAATGTCCTCAAGGGGAGGTGGGTTTTAGTTATTCACATTCTCGTTTTGATTCAGAGCTGCATCTATTGCATTTTTTTGCATTATATTGGGCTATTCTTCTTAGTCTTCTCTAAATCTCTAGGCCAAACAGAATTAAGGGAATGCCTCGACTTTGCATGTTGGGAATACACTACATATGTACCCTGAAATAAAACAAAAACATCAAAAACATTAAATGAGAGAAATAAGGATTAATTCTCAAACTACTCAAATTAAACAAGTCTGGCTATAGTCCCCAGCAACTGTGCAAAAATTTTTATGTCACCTAAGCTACACCTCCTTTTTGAGGAGAAAGTGGACATTATTGAGATATATAACCTAACTAAGTTTAGGGTCGATCCAATAGGGAATATGGTAGACTTAGAAGAATTCAAAGCAATTTGGGTGGATTAACCAACTTATCTCACCAAAAGGGGCATTTTTGTAATAACAATAAAAAGTAATCCTAAACTAAGACAAGTGCTAAATTAGTATGAAGAATAATTAGGGTATTGTATTCCCCATGATTCACTAACTTGGTAATATCATATAATTGAATTCTTTCCCAATGTGTAGCATGCAGAACAGTAAGTTGAGTCTACCAAACCCTTTGATCCAAGCGAGAGGAAAATTTCACTACGTGATTTGATCCATCCCCATAGTGTGGCATTACTAACCCTTACCTATTTTTCTAGTACAACCTTTCCAGGGCCCAGTTGGATTGATTAGACAAAAAACATCAATGAAATCCTATTAATTAATCTTTCTTCCAATTTATTACTACCTTAATCAATTAGTAACACTAGGCGAGTTCTATCATTGGCCATTGTTAAAAATCATTCAAATTAAAGTGAATTAATTAATACATGCATGAACATTTTTCAAAAATTACGAATTATCCAGCTTTACTTTGTTAGTTCTTCATGGTTCTCACAACCCTAGTTGTGAATTTAGCTACTCATGATCAGTGTAGATGTAAGAATCATTAATTGGAATAACATAATTGAGTACTCATACAAGAGAATTAACTAGAAATCCAAACTCTTCATCAAGAATCACTAGATTGAATTGAAAGTAAGAATTAATGTTTCATAAGTGTTTGTAATATTCTCTCCCGTTCCTCTACTATTACCATGTTGTTCTCAAATGTTCCTTATGAAAAAAAATATTAGAAACCTATTCAAAATGTTTGAAAATGCAAAACTAATATAAATTAGGTGAACTGGGTCGGCAGACTCTACGAGAGGTTCTACAGGCCATATAATTGTTTATGGCCCGTAGTCGGGCTTTCGTTGATTGTTTCTTCGATTCTAGGGTTGAATCCTATGACACCCTTCTATGACCAATATAATGTTTTATGGCTCGTAGGGGGTTTCATCTGATGACTTTTCAGCAACTCCCTACTTCTGATCCTCAGGGCACAACACCAAGTGTACGGCTAGTATAACCTTCTACGGCTCGTCTACATGTTCATAGACTTAACTTCAAAATATTTGCCTTCACTGAATTTTGTACGAAACCAAATCTATGGCACATTAAAGGTGTTGTGAAACCTCAACATTAGCGAAATTTGCACAGTTAGCCCAAAAATTATGCTAGCCTTGTAATCTTGCAAAACAAACATAAAAACATATCAAATCTACTAACATCATTTTGAGAACACACAAAATTCCAAGTTTTAAATGTCTAAAGTGTTGTATTTTGATAGTACATTATGGGATTCATCGAGTATCTTTTCCCTTAAGACATCTACATTCAGCACACACAATCGCCCTTAGTAACGCAACACTCCATCTCCCTTTATGAAAAGACTTTTATCTTCTTAACAACCGCTAACTTCTTTAATTCAACCATCATAGGATCCATGTTTTTTTTTGCTTTAACTTCCTCTATTAAAGATGATTCTACCTCATTAGGCACCAACCCACCGCCATTACTCAAGCAATATAGCCTCACAACCAAACAAGCCAAATGATGTAATTCTCTATCAGCTATTTATTTCAAGTCTCAACAAGTGCCATGCTGCCCATGGATGCTCTACTCAATACATCATCCATAATATTACCCTTGTCGAGATGATACATAACACTCATCGTAATCCGTCAATAGTTCTAACCACCTTCTTTATCTTAGGTGAAAATCCCTGTGGTTAAAAACATATTACAAACTCTTATGCTCGATGAACATATCAACATGTATCCCATAAAGATAATGTCGCCAAAATTTCAATGCAAGGACAACAGCCAACAACTCAAGATTATGTGTCAGATAGTTCTTTTCATGCACTTTCAATCTCCTTGAAGCATAGGCAATGACCTTTCCATGTTACATTAATACACAACCTAAACCTATATATGAGGTATCACAATACATAGCAAAACCATCTGGATCTTTGAGCAATTCAAAATAGGAGCCGATGTAAGGCAATCCTTCAATAATTGTAAACTCTTTTGACATTCATCAGACTATTGGAAATTTGTCTTCTTTTGTGTCGACCTCGTCAAAGGAGAAGCAATGGAGGAAAAATTCATCAACAAACCTCCTATATTATTCGATAAATGCCAAGAAGCTTCTAATGTCGAATCGAGACAACGATCTAGGCAAATTCTTTATTACCTCTGTTTTCTTTGGATAGAAACTAATACCATCACCCAAAATAATGTGACCAAGAAAAGCCACCTCTCTTAGCCAAAATTCATGCTTGGTTAACTTAACAAAGAGTTTTCTATCACTCAATGTTTGTAACACATACCTCAAATGGTCTTTATGCTCCTTTACATCCTGTGAGTACACCAATATATCTTCTATGAATACCACCAAAAACATATTCAAATATGGTTTGAAGATCTTGTTCATCAAATCCATGAAATAGGTAGGAGCAATAGTTCATCCAAATGACATAACCAAAAATTTAAAATGACTATAATAAGTTTTAAATGCTGATTGTGGAATGTCATCTTCCTTCACCTATAACTGGTGATATCAAGTTTAGAGGTCTATCCTAGAAAAGTAGCTTGCACCTTGTATTTGATCAAAGAGGTCAATAATCCTTGGCAGAGGATACTTGCTTTTATTTTTTACCTTATTCAATTGTTGATAATCCACATATATCCATAGCGAATCAGCCTTTGTCCTTACAAACAATATGGGAATGCCCCACGGTGACATAATAGGCCTTATGAACCCTTTATCAAGAAACTCCTTTAATTGTTCCTTCAATTCTTTTAATTCCTCCTTGGTCATTTGATATGGAGGTACGGAGATAGATTGGGTGTCAGGCAAAAGATCATTACCAAAATCAATTTCCCTTACGGGAAGAATACCAATAGAATCATTAGGGAAATTATTAACTATAGGGAATAAATCCAGAGTAGGAATATGAGACTTAACATCTACGAATTGGACAAAATAGTATGGACAACCTTTGGAAATCATTTTCATGGCCTTCATATAAGAGACAAACTTCCTTTAAACACAAAATTAGTTCCTTTCCATTCTAGGATAAGCTTATTAGAATCTTGGGATGTGACCTTACGGGTCTTACAATCAATAGAAGCATAGGATGAGAGCAACTAATTCATGCCAAGAATGATATCAAAATTGGTCATATCAAGCTAAAGTAGATCACATGGGAAGACATTATCTATGACCGACATAAGATAAATTCTACAAACTTTCTTGGCTAGGATTGACTCATCAATAGGAGTATAGACCGAATAAGGTTCTCATAAAACTTCTGAAGACACGTCAAACTTTATGGCAAGGTAAGGAGTAACAGAAGACATATTAACACAAGGGACAAGTAAAGCATACACATTATGATCAAAGATGACCCAGACCTAGGGTCCAGGAGTGACATAGAAAATGGGAACCTGAGAGTCCCCAAACAAGCCTCAAAGTTCAAAATTCACATCATCAATTTGAAGGCATATTAAATATAGTAAACACATAGTTCTAAGGGATTGAAAAGTAGGACTCATGCTATGGGGATGTCATAGGGATAGGGATTAACATGGATTCAGATAAGACATAGTACATAAAGACTAATAGACAGGTAAGTATGGCTCACTATATGGGGGAAATACGGGACTTAGGATCTTCCACATTTCCATATCAAAACATACATACTTGTCATAATTCTCATAAATAATCCATAATAGTCATATCAAATAAATAACCATAATCATAAGCTCCAAATACAACACATAACATATAGATCCAACAAGAGTGTACAAGATGCCTAAAAATACCTCGAGTCATAGCAGGGGCCATGACATATCCCTGGCTCACCCTCAAAGTAAATAGAAAAATAGAAGCAATATAAGGTAGATAGATGGTGGCTTGTCCTCGGAATATGGGATTCATCATAACACATTCTTAAGTTTGATCTAGCCATCAAATGGTGGATAAAGGTAGTCTACGGTCCTTATATGGTTAGATCATGTAGGCAAAAGTATGCATTAGTACAATTGAACATACTAAGAATGCAGGCATGCAATGTATATGACTTACCAAACTTGCATTCAATGATAGTTGACAAGGGCACATAATATAAAAAGGGATACTTATCTAGGAAAAGTAATGTAATAGTATGCCATAAATTAAATGAGGCATGAAATGCAATAATGCTCATACATAGTGGGGATGGACTATAACCATCAAATAAAACTCATGCAATCTATTACATAAATCAATCTAATGTAGACATCCCATCGGTAGAAGAAGATTACTTGCCAAGGGTAATCTTGTAACACCCCTCATGTGCTTCGAAAATGCCCTATATTGTAATTTTTGAATATCTCAAAATTCATGCATGATTTCAAAAATTCGACGTCATATACTTGTTCAAGGAAAAATTTTGTAGGAAATGGGAGCCTTTCAATTTTTAGATAACTCATAGAGAAAAATTATTTTTCTCTATAGAAGCCGAGAAAGTGAGCCTTCACGACCATTCTGCGTTGCTCCTTCGGCGTGGACTAGTGAAAATCCCTGTCCACCATGGGTCCGTATTGCGCCATACGTATGGACCAATACAAAATATTCCTCATTTTCCAGTTTTAGCTCAACGTTATTTGGGTAATAACCTAATGCCTTTTTAGACGGGAAATCCTCAGTCCTTTGCCATTTTCCACTGTAAAACTCTCAAAAACCCTCTCAAAATCCTCCCAATTCATCATTAAATCCCCCATTCAATCGCAAGAATATCAAGAACTTGCTTTGTATTTGAAGAACACAACTTAAGCGTCAAGTCTTCCTCCAATTATTTTTCAAGAAACTCCAATGTTTAGATATATGGGTCTTCATCCATAGGTCCTTTCTCCGTTGGAGACTAACTCTCTCTTTTTTATAAAAATTTCATGATTTCAAGATTAAATACTTCATAGGTACTTCCTTTTATGCATAATATATGATTTATGTTTGATTTTACCAAGTACTGATTGATTAAGCATGAATATCTATTAAAAGTTCATTCCATGAGTTGATTTATTTATATTAAAATTTTGCATGATGTGAACAATGTAAACCATTAAATATTGTAAACTTTTAAGATGAATTTCATGGCACCCAAATGATGGTTTTACTACAATATTGGTGGGTTGATTTGAATGACTTTAAAATGAATTGATTCTTGCTCCTTCTTGTCTTACATTCCAATATTGCATGATTTTAAGCATGTGTATGTATACCCACCATGTTTTGACTAAGTTTGCCTGATAAGGATTCTTATGTTGATGAAAGATTATCGTATGATTTGCAAGACAAGCATGATATGATAAGTTATGGGCTTCTAGGCAAATATTAAACTCATGAAAGGTTTCTATGATTTCTAAGTGATATGTTGAGCTCTTACTCTATATTCCTATCCTCTTATGTGAATAATGTCAATATGAGGGTGCTAGCATGGTATCAATTTACCCTTATATACAAATAAAAAATCACTAGTAGGGTTCAAGCATGTTACAATCTCTATGCTGATATGAAATGCAATGCCTACTAGAAGAGGTCAAGTTTATGCATTGTTTTTACCTTCTAGTATAAGGTATATTCCCATGTAGGGGCCAGGTATGTGAATGAGCTACTCATGCAATGTTATTATGTCTTTATAAGTTATTCATATTAAGATTAATGTTATGATTATTTCAAATATTCCATGGGATTAGCCTTAGCACAAATTGAGGCTTATGCAAGGGGCTCGACCCAAGGGATCCTTGTATAATGTCTTGGTCTCTTAACTATGACCACCATAGGTTTATATTATTTTACCTAAATGGACTTTACTTGTGGATCCATCTAGGATAAGTTACCACAAAGTGGGGTCAAGTATGGCTTACCTTGGCAAGTAGACCACTCCTTCTCCGGTGGGGAGACATGCATTGGGATTCCAAGTAGTTTCTCGCTTGGTATTGTATTTTGATTAAGGTATCCTTCCACATATGTATGTTATATTATGCAAGTTGATTATCTACATACATGTCTTACCTCATCTATTGATCATACACGTCATATTGAAATTATATCTATTGATTATGATTATGCATCTTCAATATTATGGCATATGTTGTTGTTGCACTGCACCTTGCATACTTAGTACATTTCAAGTACTAACATATACTCTATTCCTACATGGTATCACAATGTAAGGACTAGAGCCCCTATTGATCCTCATCATTCACGAGGCAAGTCGAGTCGCTTAAAGTTAGCTTTGGGTGTGTCCTCAAATTCGGGGACAATGTCTATCTTACTTTCATGATTTTGTTAAGACTTGTCTAATATTTTTGGATACTTATCTTTTAGGGTGAACTCGGGAGATTTCTTGGCCCTCGCTCAGTCTAGAGTAGAGTTATTATTAGATATTGATAGCGTGTATTGAGCATGACTCCTTTTATGGCTACGTCATTATGAAAATCTTCCCTTAGTCCCTTATTTCCCTCTATGATCTTTTATGTTGATGATGACATAGAAATCCCGAGTCCCACTTCTCTTAGAATCTATTGTTACTTATTGTAGTCTTATTTTTGCTTCCATAACCAAGGATGTGTGAATGATATGCTAAGAGGCTTGATTCGGGTCCCTTCGGTTTCCCCATTCACCGTGTCACATCTAGACCCTAGGCTTGGGTCGTGACAAGCTAGGTATCAAAGCACTAGGTTGTTAATAATCCTCGAAAATCCAACTCTATGTGTCTAGTAGAGTCTTGTTCATGGTTATGAAGTGTACCACAACTATGAATAGGAGGCTATGAGGACTTTTAGGAAATTGTTTACTTTTTCATGATCTATGTCATGTTTTGAGTTTAAAATGTAGGGTTTCTTTCCCTAACGGGTGCTCTTTTGCTCTTTTAGATCATTCTGCTACTAAGAAGAAGGCCACATAGGGCTCGTACCCTAAGGAGGGTCCAACTCATCTAGCTCCCCAAGAAGGAGGGGATGCATATGTTGAATTCTAGAATGCCATTACCATGTTAGCCTATGCCATGACTACTTAAGTGAACCAAGGAGCACAAGTTCCTCATGCTCATACTCCATCCTCAAGAGTGAGAGACTTTATAAGGTTGAACACTCTGTAATTTCATGGTTCCAAAATAGGGGAATGTCCCCAAGAGTTCATTGATGAGATGTATAAGGTGCTTGCAATTATAGGGGTGAGTTTAGAGGAGAAGGCAGAACTTGTGGCCTACAAACTCAAGGGTTTTGTAAAAATTTGGTTCACTCAATAGAAGCTAGAGAGGGAGAACAATGATCCCATCCTATGGGAGCAATTCAAGGTCTCCTTCCTCAATTGATTTTTCCTTATTAAATTTAGAGATGCAAAATTGATGGAATTCATGAATTTCAAACAAGACTCTATGAGTATGAGGGAGTATTCCCTCAAATTCAACAAGCTCTCAAAATACGCTCTTCACTTGGTTGTCGATCCTAGGGAAAGAATGAACAAGTTTGTGTCGGGAGTATCCAACTTGGTGAATAAAGAATTTCGTACCACTATGCTTGTGGGTGACATAGACGTGTCTCAACTAATGACCTATGTCAAACAACTTGAAGGGGAAAAGCTTAGCTAGACGAGAAATAGAAAGTCCAAGCGAGCTTAATTTGATGTTGGTTTCTAAGGTGCTAAGGGTAGTCATTTCCAACAAAGTCACAAATTCCAAGACCAAGGGCCCTCCAACGTTCTAAACAAAATGTCTACTAATGCTAGGATGCCCAACTCGAGGTTTCAAGGTGCCAATGGTAGGATGATTCTCTCAAGGTGCCAAAGGTGTGGAAAAAATCATGATGGCCCATGCTGAAGTATTTTAATACTTGCCATAGGTGTGGAGAAGTAGAACACAAGATTGTTGATTGTCCCTATGCTCAAACCAAGGATAAGGTGCCCATGTCGGTCAAACAACAAATTGAGGCCAATAAGAGGGTGCTCCATGACATATTCAATTTTATGCTTTCAAAGAAAGACAAGGAGTGGATGAGGTGCCCGATATTATTGTTCGTATGCTAAAGGTTTTTGATTATGATGTGAATGGTTTATTAGATTCGGGTGGCACTCTTTTCTTTATTACTCTTTTTGCTGCTAATAAGCTTTATGTGTGCTCAGAATTATTGTGTAAAACCTATGAGGTGTCTACCCCCGTTGGTGAGTCCATTATTGCTAGAAAATTCTATATGGGTTATCCTATATCTATATTGCATAATATCTTTCCTTGTGATTGTTGAACTTATCATGGTTGATTTTGACGTTATTCTTGGGATGGATTGGTTACATTCATATCATGCTTCCATTGATTGTGGAACTCAAAAAGTTGGGTTTCAAATTCTTAATGAGCTTGTCTTTGAGTAGGAAGGTTAAATTTGGTAGTTTAGGGTAGCTTCATCACTTGTCTTAAGGCTCGTAAATTCTCTTGTCTTAAGGCTCGTAAATTGATATCTAGGGGGTTTCATTTACCATCTTGTGACGTTTAGGGATGTTGAGTCTAAAGTCCCTCCTATTGAATCATATCAGGTGGTCAATGAGTTTCTTAATGTCTTTTCCAATGACCTTTCTAATGTTCATCTCGAAAGAGAAATAGACTTTGGTATAGACCTCCTTCCTAAAACATAACCTATTTCCATTCCCCCTTACCGTATGCCCCTGACGAAGCTAAAGGAGTTAAAGGACGAATTGAAGGATTTATTAGAGAAGGGTTTCAAAAAGCCTACCAAGTCATCTTGGGGTGCACCGGTGTTATTTGTAAGAAAGAAAATGGTTCACTTAGAATGTGCATTGACTACCAGCAACTCAATCAGGTCACCATAATGAACAAGTATCCTCTACCAAGGATAGATGACCTATTTGATCAACTACAATGGGCTAGTTATTTTTCTAAGATTGATCTTCAGTTCGAATACCACCAAGTGAGGGTGAGGGAGTGTGATATTCCCAAGATGGCTTTTCAGACCAGGTATCAACATTTTGAATTTTTGGTGATGTCCTTTGGATTGACTAATGCACCAGTGATATTTATAGATGTCATGACCATGGTCTTTAAACCATACATTGACATGTTTATGATAGTTTTCATAGATGACATATTGATATATTCCCAGATTAAAGAAAAATATGTGAATAATTTGAGGATGGTGTTGCAAATTTTGAGGGATGACAGATTGTTTACAAAATTTGATAAATGTTAATTTTGGTTGAAAGAGTTTGAATTCCTAGGGAATGTGATTTTAGGAGATGGAGTTAAAATAGACCCTATGAAGATAGAAGTGAAAAGGAATTGTCCTAGGCCCTTGACTCCAATGGATATTAGGAGTTTCTTGGATTTAGCGAGATACTACTGGAGGTTTGTAAATGGTTTCTCTTCAATTGCTTCCTTATAACAAGATTGACACAAAAGAAGGTAAAATTTTTTTGGACCGATGAATGTGAACAAAGTTTTGAAACTTTGAAAGATAAGCTCATCTTTGCCTTTATTTTGGCTTTACCGGAAGGACTAAAAGGGATTGTGATTTATTATGATGCTTCAAGGATTTGTTTGGGGTTTGTATTAATGCAAACTAGCAAGGTTATAACATATGCTTCTCGGCAACTAAAAGTGCATGAGGATAATTATCCCACCCATGATCTTGAATTAACAGCTGTGGTATTTGCTTTAAACATATGGCGTTATTATTTGTATAGGGTTCATGTAGATTTATTCACCAATTACAAGAACCTCCAATATGTCATCACACAAAGGAATCCTAATTTGATACAATAAAGGTGGTCAAATTTCCTTACAGATTATGACCTAAGTGTGCACTATCACCCTGGTAAAGCTAATGTTATGGCCAATGCTCTAAGTAGAGTATCCATGGGAAGTCTCGCCCATATTGATGATGGCAATAAATTGGTGACTAGCTAAGTCCACCGGTTGGCTAGGTTTGGATTGAGGTTGAATGAAGTAGAGAATGGTGTTGTGGTGGTATTTGCTAAACGACCCCAAAAGTACCCAAAAATGTGCTTGTGAAGTGCCTAAAATTATAATTTCCATATATCTCAAAATTTGTTCGTGATATCAAAAATCCAACTTTGTATTCTTGATCAGGGGGTCAAATTGAGTAAGAAGTGGATCTAACCCCAATTTAAGAGCAAATAATTAGCAAATTCATATTTTGTAATTTTTCTTATCCAAAATAAATCTGCGACAGTGCCGCGATGCACAACTATCATGGACATGTATGAATTTTGCCTTCACGATAGGTCTGCATCATGGACTAGACGTACACCTATATATTTTGCCTGTGAAATTTTATCTCAGTCTAAGGCTTTTGGATCTTAGGCCTAAGTGTTCCCAAACATGAAAATACCTATATTTAGCCATATTTAACCCTCATATCATTAAAAACATTTCTCAATACTCATTCAAAGACTTAGCCAAATATTTTAATCCCAAATTCAAGTCTCAAAACTCATTCAAATCTTAAGGTTCTCATTCAAGCTTCAAGTCTCCATCTCCAATCTTCATCAAGTTCATCTCCAAAGCTAAGGTATGTGAGTTTCTTTCATGGGTTCCCTCCACCCATGATACCCAAGCTCTCTTTGACCTAAAATTACATGGTTTAAAGTTGATTTACTCATGGGCCTGATCTATTATTAATATCACTACACACTATGTTGGGGTTTTATAAAATTATGGTTGTTTTAGCATGTTTTAAGTTATGAATCTAAGGTCTATTGTGAGATTTGATGAAGGGCTTTGATGTATATTTCTTGAGGGTATTACCAAGTATATATTGATGGTTTTACATTGAATTTTGTAGGAATATAACACTCTTGAATTGCATGGTTTTACACTAGAACCGCACACCCACCAAATATTTGATAAAATGTCTGTTTATGGATTCTTGAGTTGTTGAATGTCTAAAGCATGATATATGAGTTGAATGACTTTATGATGATGATGAGAATGTTTATAGGAGTTATTTTCATGAAAAATTACGTATTTTGTTGCAAATAGATTGTTGGGTTCCCATGTTTGTTTTGTTCTTGAGAAAATGGAGAAGGCCATCCCTTGATGCATGAAATGTAATGGTATGATGAGCTAGTTCTATGATATCTACCGAAAAGGCCATGCCTTAAGGTAGAATGACTAATGGTTTCTATCAGAAAGATCATATCATAAGTTCTAAACACCTTATCGAAAAGGCCATGTCGTAAAGGTAGAATGATCAATGGTTTCCACTGAAAAGATCATATCGTAAGGTGTTGACATTCTATCAGAAAGGCCATGCCAGGTAGAGTGAATCATGGCTCCTACCCAAAAAATAATATCATAAAGTAGAAGACATCTTATAATACCTATCAAAAAGACTATGTTGTACAGTAGGACTATTGTAACACTCTCCAAAAAGTTTATACCATAAGGCGAGTGGGAGCCATTTAGCCCCTTTTATTGAAGTTTGTAAAAAGGGGTTGAGTATGTATTCCATATTGAGCTTACATTTCTTAATCATGACTTACAAACATGTTTTACCTTAAGCATTGATCATGCATGTCATATTGATGTTATACCTATCCTTGCTTACAATTATGTATTTTGATTTTATTGCCTATCCCTTGCTAGCATTATATCTTACAGACTTATTACATTCAAATATACTAACACATACTTTATGCATACATGATGTTACCATGTCAAAATCGGAGCCCCACTTGATCATCATCCTCTAAATGGCTAATACGATCTCTCTCAAGCTCTTTGGTGAGTCATCCATTCCAAGGATGATGTTTATGATATCATACCTTGTTTTAAGAGTATCTTATTTTCTGTCTATGTCGACTATTCGGTGAATCTAATAACTTGTCTTGGCCCCCGCTCTTATCTATGTAGTAGAGGTGTTGTTAGACATGTCATATGTAATGTTATGAGCATTGACTCCCTTTTGACTCTTGTTGTTATGAAATAAATGATTTCCCTATTTCTATTTCTACTCTTTGTTGCCATTTTATTACTTTCGAGACCAAGGATGTGTAATGATCTACTAAGAGGCTTTCCTGGAGTCCCTTTGGTTTCCCGTTGCGCCGTATCATGTCTAGGCCCTAGGCTTGAGTCATGACAATTTGATGGCTCCAAATCTTTTTTGATTGAGGAGGTCAAGTTCAAACAAGACCTTGACCCCACCTTACTAGAATTGAAAGCTTTGGTGAAAGATGGTAAATTAAAGGTTTTCTATCAAGTGGGTGGTGTCCTTAGGTACCAAGGTAATCTATATGTGCCTAATATTGATGGATTGAGGGATTTGATTTTGAAGGAGGAAAATAATTCATCCTACTCTATTCACCCCGG
The DNA here is from genome assembly GCA_000787875.1 of Solanum virginianum. Taxonomy (NCBI): domain Eukaryota; kingdom Viridiplantae; phylum Streptophyta; class Magnoliopsida; order Solanales; family Solanaceae; genus Solanum; species Solanum virginianum. Next base: position 11,657 of record DF357880.1, on the reverse strand, counting down.
TTCCATAAAAATATATGGAGACTTGAGGGAGGTTTATTGGTGGGGTGCTATGAAAAGAGATATTGCCAATTTTGTACCCGATTGTCACAATTGCTGACAAGTGAAAGCGGAACATCAAAGGCCAGGTGGCCTAGCCCAAGATATAGAAATTCCCACTTGGAAGTAGGAAGAGGTAAATATGGATTTTGTGATCGGTTTGCCAAAGACTAGAAAGTACATTGATTCTATTTGGGTTATTATTGATAGGATGACGAATTTGACTCACTTTCTGTTGGTCAAAAGGACAATATAAACTCTTGAGTATATGCTTAGGGTTTCTATTTTGGAGTTCAAAGGTATTTGGGATGAACATCTTCCACTCATTGAGTTTGCTAACCACAATTGCTACCAGTTTAGCATTTGCATGGCTTCCTTTGAAGCTTTATATGGAAGGCATTGTAGATCCCTAATTAGGGGGTTTGATGTGGGAGAAATGGCTTTGTTACGCCCAAATTTTGTTATGGAAGATTTGGAGAAGATGAGGTTGATAAGGGAGAGATTGAAGATGACTCAAACTAGGCAAAAGTCTTACTCCGATGTTAGAAGAAGAGATCTTGAGTTTAATGTTGATGATTGGATATATTTGAAGGTCTCACCCATGAAGGGTGTGGTTTGGTTTTGCAAGAAAGTGAAATTGAGTCCAAGGTTTGTGGGACCCTATAGAAGTTTGAGGAGAATTATCAAGGTTGCCTATGAGTTGGAGTTGCCTACAGATATGAGTATTGTTCATCCGATCTTCCATGTGTCTATGTTGACAAAAGTGTGCTGGTGACCCAAGTACTGTAGTACCCTTAGAGGTTGTGGGTCTTGTTGAGGATAACTTGACCTATGGGAAGGTCCTAGTGGAAATATTTGATAGGCAAGTGAAGAGGTTAATCCCTTAGAAGTTGTGGGTGTTGTGGAGGATAATTGACCTATGAGGAGATCCGGGTGGAAATATTAGGTAGGTAAGTGAAAAGGTTAAGAAACAAAGATGTGGCATCTGTCAAAGTCCTTTGGAGGAATCAACAAGTTGAAAGTGTCACTTGGGAAGCCAAAGCAGACATGAAGAATCGATATCCATACTTCTTTCACTCTACTCAAGCGAAAGGTAACGAATTAAGTCTATCTATAATTTAAAGTCTTAAGTTTCAGCCCTCATGTACTTTTAGCATGCATACATGTTCATGATAACAAGTTTTGGTGATTTTTGATTTATATGTCTGAAACTTTTTGAAAATGATGTTTAAGTGCATTTATTGCATTCATGTTGGGCTAAAAGTCTCCTAATTACTCCTCTTATGTATGTTTCTTTTACATTCTGGGATAAATGTTCCCAAGGGGGAGATATAGTAACACCTCTCATGTGCTTCAGAAATGTCCTATACTGTAATTCTCAAATATCTCAAAATCGATACAAAATATTAAAAAATTGACTTTATATTCTTGTCCAGGGGAAATATTGTGTAGGAAATGGGTGGCCTTCGATTTTTAGATGACCCGTATTAAAAAATAACTTTTTGCTATTGGAGCTGAGGTAGTGAGCATTGGTGACCAGTCTGTATCGTGCCATGGGTTCAAACTGGTGTAACTCCCTATGCGCCATGGACATAGACCAGTGCAAAATTTTCCTAATTTTCCAGTTTTCTCTCAAGGACATTTGGGTAATAAACCAATGCCTATTTAGACAGGATACCTTCGGTCCTTAGCCATTTTTCAACTATAAAACTCTCAAAAACTCACTTAAAATCCTCCCAATTCATCATCAAATTTCCCATTCAATCTCAGGAATCTCAAAAACTTACTTTGGATTTCAAGAACCCAACTCAAGCCTCAAGGCTTCCTCTAATTTTTTTCAAGAAAATCCAAGGTTTAGGTATATTGGTCTTCATCTATGGGTGCTTTCACCTATGGAGGCAAACTCTCTCTTTTTATGAAAAAATCATGATTTAAAGATTAAATACTTCATGGTACTTCCTATTATACATTAGATAAATGAGTTATGTTTGGTTTTACCAAGTATTGATTGACTAAGTATGAATATCTATTGAAGGTTCATTCCACGGGTTAATTTATTTATATTAAAGCTACGCATGATGTGAACTATGTAAACCATGAAAGATTGTGAACTTTTAAGATGAATTTCATGACACCCAAATGATGGTTTTACTATGATATTGGTAGGTTGATTTGAATGACTTTAAAATGAATTGATTCTTACTCCTTCTTGTCTTACATTCAAGAATTACATGATTCTAAGCATATGTATGTACACCCACCATGTTTTGACTAAATTTGCATGACAAAGAATCTTATGTTGATGAAAGATTAGTGCATGATTTGCAAGACAAGCATGATATGATAAGTTATGGGCTCCGAAGCATGTATTCAACTCATGAACGATTTCTATGATTTGCAAGTGATGTGTTGAGCCCTTATTCTATATTCCTACCCTCTTGTGAGTGAATAATATCTATATGAGGTGGCAAGCATGATATCTATTTACCCTCATGTACAAACTAATGCTCACTAGTAGGGATAAAATATGTTACAATCTCTACCCTTATGTGAAATACAATGCCTACTAGAAGGGGTCAAGTCTATGCATTATTTTTACACTCTAGTATAAGGTATATGCCCATGTAGGGGTAAGTATGTGAATGAGCTGCTCATGCCATGTTATCACGTCTTTACAAGTTATTCATGTTATGATTAAGATTATAATTATTTCAAGTATTCTGTGGGATTAGCCTTAGCATCGATTGAGGCTTAAGATGGGGGCTCAACCCAAGGGGTCCTTATATAAAGTCTTGGTCTCTTAACTATGTGCCACTATAGGCTTATATTATTTCCCTATATGGGCTTTACTAGTGGATACATCTAGGATATATTACCCACAAAGTGGGGTCAAGTATGGTTTACCTTGGCAAGTAGACTATTCCTTCTCCGGTGGAGAGATATGCATCTGGATTCCAAGTAGTAGTTCGCTTGGTTTTTTATGTCGGTTATTGTCTCCTCCCACATATGTATGTTATGTTATGCAAGTTGATTATCTACATGCATATCTTACCTCAAGTATTGATCGTACATGTCATATTGAGATTATATCTATTGATTATGATTATGCATCATTAATATTATGGCTTATGTTGTTGTTCCATTGCACCCCTATTGATCCTCCTCATCCATATGGCTAGATTGATCACTTGAAGTTAGCTTTGGGCGAGTCCTCAAATTTGGGGACAATATCAATCTTACTTTCATGCTTTTGTTAATACTTGTCTAATATTTTTGGATACTTATCTTTGAGGGTGAGCCTGGGAAATGTCTTGGCCCCTGCTCCATTTAAATTGGAGATATTATTCGATATGGATAACATGTATTGAGCTTGACTCCTTTTATGCCTATGTTATTATGAAAAGCTTCCTCTAGTCCAATATTTCCCTCTATGCTCTTTTATGTTGATGATGAGATGGAAGTCCCAAGTCCCGCTTCCCTTAGACTCTATTGTCACTTGTGGTTGTCTAATTTTTCCTTTTACAACTAAGGATGTGTGAATAATATGCTAAGGGGCCAGTTTGGGGTCCCTTTGGGTTCCCCATTTGTTGTGTCATATTTAGGCCCTAGGCTTGGGTCGTGAAAAATCTACGTCACTCCTTACGACCTAGTTATTTCAGTGGATGGATAACTTCATTATGGCCTGGTCATTTAAGCAGGATTTTCAATATCATATCATATCAGATCAATGTGTAATAATTTCTTATGACCTAGTCATTTTGGTAATAGCTACTATATACCTATCCTGGCATACAGTTAAAAGAAATGGAGAGAACCCTAGGGGACAACCCTGACGCCTCCAATCCATCGGTGCTAAGTCAAACATCCCACGAGAATACTTATGCATATACATACTTTGAAAAGAGGTGATAGTCATTTCAAATCATTTCAATGCATATTTAGTCTAAAAAGCCAAACATTATTCATAATAATACTTGGGCTAAAAAGTCAATTCATAATTCAATCCATGATTTTCATACATACGAATAGCTCATTCCCTTAACAATATGATGCAAGCACCCAGTATGCTCAATGAACAAATAACAATAGACATTTATGTGATTACATTCTTGTCATAAACAAAATCTTACCAAAATCACATACATAAACGTAATTGGGCTTACAACCCCCAAAAGTGCTCGAAAATGTGCCTTAGAAGTGTCCAAAAGCATAACTTCCATATATCTCAAAATTCGTGCATGACATCGAAAATTTGACTTTATATTCATGATCAGGGGGTCATTTTGAGTGTGAAATGGGTCTAACCCTGATTTAAAAGCATACAATTAGCAATTTCACTTTTTGTAATTTTACTTATCTAATTTCTGTCTACGATGGCACTCAAACATGCCTCCATCGCGGACATGTGTAAATTTATCCTCCACGACAGGTCGCATCGTAGACTAGATGCAGACTTGTGTAAATTCTACCTAGTTATTTTCTTCTTGCAATCCAAGGCTTTTAAGTCTTGAGCCTATGTATTGCCAAACATTAATACACCTATACTTAGCCATTTTTCACCCACATATCATTCTAAACATTCCTCAATGCTCACTCAAACACATAACAATATTTCACCTCCTAAATTTAAGTCTCAAAACCCTTTTCGAATCTTAAGGATTACGTTCAAGCTTTAAGTCTCCATATTCAATCTTCATCAAGTTCATCTCCAAAGCTAAGGTATGTGGATTTCTTTCATAGGTTACTTCCATCCATGATGCCTAAGCCTTCTTTTACCCTAAATAGCATGATTTAAAGATGATTTACTCATGGGTCTTATGTATTATGAAAATCACTGCACATTATGTTAGGTTTATAAATTATGACTGTTTTCCTATGTTTTGAGTTATGAATCTAAGATCTATTGTAAGACTTGATAAAGGGTTTTGATGTATATTGCTTGAGGGTGTTACTAAGTATTTATTAAAGGTTTTACATTGAATTTCCTAGTATGATTTCACTCTTGAATTGCATGGTTTTACATTAGCACTACACACTCTCTAAGTGTTTGATAAATATTCGATTATGGTTTCTTGACTAATTGAAGGTCCATTATATGTCTTATGAGTTGAATAACTATATGATGATGGAATGAAGATGAAATGACAATGTAATGATGATGGAATGATAATGAAAATGAATGTTCATAAATGATAATGAAAGGAGTGTATATATATATATATATGATATTATCTCTATAGGGTTGGGGATGACCAAGCCTAGCTCAGGGGGTTGTACGCTCGGGCATTATGATTTTGTTATGATGTCTTTTGGGTTGACCAATACACCGACCATCTTCATGAACTAATGAATAGGGTCTTTAAACCCTACCTTGATTTCTTTGTTGTGGTCTCCATTGATGATATTTTAATCTATTCTCATGGTGAGGAGGAGCATAGGGCTCATTTGAGGGTTGTGTTGCAAAGATTTAGAGAGGAGAAATTGTATGCTAAATATGAAAAGTATGCATTTTGGTTGAATGAGGCTGCTTTCCTAGGATTGAGGAAGGAGAAATTATATGCTAAATATGAAAAGTGTGAATTTATGCTTAGGGAGGTTGCCTACCTAACATATGTGGTGTCGGGGGATGGTATTAAGATTGATCCTAAAAAGACCGATGTGATTAGAAATTCGCCTAGACCATTGACACCATAGGACATTAGGAGTTTCTTGGGCTTAGAGGGGTATTATTGAAGGTTTGTGAATGGGTTCTCTTCTATTGATTCAACTATGATAAAATTGACTCAAAAGAAGGCTAACTGTTTATAGACCGATGAATATGAGCAGAGCTTCAAAAACTTGAAAGATAGGCTTGTGTCCGCTCCTATATTATCACTACTAGATGGGCTTGAGAGGTTTGTGGTGTATTATGATTCTTCTAGAGTTGGTTAGGGTTTTGTGCTAATACAAAGCTTGTTTCTGCCCCTATATTGTACTACCAGATGGGCTTGAGAGATTTGTTGTGTATTATGATGCTTCTAGAGTTGGTTTGTGTTGTGTGCTAATGCAAAATGGTAAGGTGATAGCCTATGCTTCTAGGCAACTCATAGTGCATGAAAAGAACTACCATACTCATGATCTTGAATAGGTCGCCATAGTGTTTGATTTGAAAATTTGGTGACTTATTTGTATGGGGTGAATGTAGATGTGTTCACCGACCATAAGGCCTCCAATATGTCTTCATTCAGAAAGATCTCAACTTGAGGAAAAGAAGGTGGGTAGAACTTCTTAAAGACTATGATATGAGTGTACATAATCATTCGGGTAAGGCAAATGTGGTGGCGGAAGCCTTAAGTATGGTGTCCATGGGTAGCATAGCTCATATTGATGGTGGTGAGAAGGAAATGGCTAGGGAAGTACATTGGTTGACTAGGTTGGGTGTTAGATTGTAGGAGGATGGTAGTGGTGATGTCATTGTTGTAGATGGTTTTAGGTCTTTCGTGGTTGATGAGGTGATGGAAAAACAAGATCTTGATCCCTCCTTATTAGAGTTGAAGGCTTTCGTAAAGGAGGGCAAGGTGGAGGTGTTCTACCAAGGGGAAGATGGTGCCCTTAGGTATGAATGTAGGTTGTGTATACCGTGTGTAGATGGCTTGATAGAAAGGATCCTTGATGAGGCCCATAACTCTTCTTATTCTATCCACCGCGGTTCCACCAAAATGTATAGATATTTGAGGGATGTGTATTGGTGGGGATGCATTAAAAGGGACATTGCCAAATTTGTTTCTAGTTGTCATAGTTGTCAACAAGTCAAAGCCGAACATCAAAGGTCGGGTGGGCTAACCCAAGACATAGAGATTCAAACTTGGAAGTAGGAAGTTATTGATACGGATTTTGTGGTTGGGCTGCCCAAGACTAGAAAAGTTTTTGATTCCATCTGGGTTTGTGGTTGATAGGATGACAAAATCGGCTCACTTTCTACCAGTTAAGACCATATATGGGGCTAAAGATTACGCAAAGTTATACATCCATGACTTTGTGAGATAGCATGGGGTTCCTTTATCCATTATATTAGATCATGGGGCTCAATTTACTTCATATATTTGGAGATCTTTCCAAAGGGGTCTTGGTACTAGAATTAAGCTTTCTACGGCCTTCAACCCTTAAACAGATGGACAAGCTGAAATGACTATCCAAACCCTTAAGGATATACTTAGATCGTATGTGTTGGAGCTTAAAGGTAGTTGGGATGATCATCTCCCATTAATTGAGTTTGCCTACAACAATAGCTATCATTCTAGCATTGGTATGGCTCCATTTGATGCACTATATGATAGGCATTGTAGATGATCGATTAGGTGGTTTGAGGTTGGTGAGGTGCTCTTTTTAGGACTAGATCTGGTTATGGAGGCTCTTAAGAAGGTTAGAATGATTAGAGAAAGGTTGAAGACGGCCCAAAGTCGTCAAAAGTCCTATGCTGATGTGAGGAAATGGGATCTTCAATTTTGAGTTCATTATTGGGTTTATTTGAAGATGTCACCCATAAAGGGGGTGGTCCATTTTGGTAAGAAGGGCATGTTGAGCCCAATATATGTTGGTCCTTATGAGTTCAGGTTGGCAAGGTAGCTTACGAGTTGAGGTTGCCTAGTGAAATGGAATTGGTTCATTCGGTGTTCTATGTGTCCATGTTGAGAAATTGTGTGGGTGATTCAAATGCCATTGTGACTCTTGATGTTATGGATTTTGTTGAGGATAATTTGACATATGAAGAGGTCCCGGTTCAGATTTTGGATAGGCAAGTGAGGAAGTTGAGAAACAAAGGTGGCGTCCATTAAGGTCTTTTGGAGGAATCAACAAGTTGAGACTGCTGGTTGGGAGGCCGAAGTGGACTGCAAAAATGATATCCTCACCTTTTAAACTCATCTCAAGCCTAAGCTATTAATCTCAGTCCTTTATATGATCTCAAGTGTTAATTTCATCCCTCATGTCATTGCATATGTTCATGTTTAAATTGACATGCTGGTGAGGATTATCCACTTATGCTGAGATTTTTGAAATGATGTTTAAGTGCATTGTTGCATGTCTATGTCAGCTGAAATTGTCATTTTTATGTCTCTCATATACATCACTTTGAAATTTGGGGAAGAATGTTCCCAAGGGGGAGATATTGTAATGACCCTAAAAAGTGCTCGAAAATGTGCTTCGAAAGTGTTTGGAATAATAACTTCCATATATCTCAAAATTCATGCGTGATATTGAAAATCAGACATCATATTCTTGATCAGGGAGTCATTTTGAGTGGAGAGTGATTCTAACCCCGATTTAAAAGCATACAATTAGCAACTTCACCTTTTGCAATTTTGGTTATCCAGTGTGTGTCCGTGATGGCACTGCGACGCCCCTCTATCTCGAACATGTGTAAATTGAGACTCCACGATAGGTCCGCATCATGGACTAGATGCGGAACTATGTAAATTCTGCCCAGTTATATTTTTCTTGCGGTCCAAGGCTTTTACCTCTTGGGCCGAAGTGTCCCAAACGTGAATATATCTATACTTAGCCATTTTCACCCTCATATCATTCTAAAAGTTCCCCAATAATTAATCAAACACTTAGCCAATATTTTACCTCCTAAATTAAAGTGTGAAAACCATTTCCCAATCATAAGGATTGCACTCAAGCTTCAAGACTCCATTTTTAATCTTTATCAAGTTCATCTCCAAAGCTAAGGTATGTGGGTTTCTTTCATGGGTTCCGTCCACCCATGATGCCCAAGCCTCCTTTTACCTTAAATTGCATGATTTAAAGATGATTTACTCATGTCTCTTATTTATTATGAAAGTCACTGTACATTATGTTGGGCTTATGAAATTGTGACTGTTTTACTATGTTCTAAGTTACGAATCTATTATCTATTGTAAGAATTGATAAAGGGTTTTGATGTATATTGCTTGAGGGTGTTACCAAGTATTTATTGAAGGTTTTACATTGAATTTCCTAGCATGATTTCACGCTTGAATTGCATGGTTTTACACTAGCACTACACACTCTCTAAGTGTTTGATAAAATGTTCTATTATGGTTTCTTGAGGGACTGAAGGTCCTATACATGTCTTATGAGTTGAATAACTATATTATTTTGGAATAATGATGAAATGATGACGAAAAGGAATGTATGTAAATGATGATGAAAAGAGTATATATATATGATATTATGTCTATAGTGTTGGGGATGACCAAGCCTAGCTCGGGGGGTTATATGCCCGGGTAACCTTATTGAGGGGTTAGTACCTCGATCGCCTAATTTGGGGGTTGGTAGGCCCAGGTAACCTTGTTAGGGGTTTGTAACCACCAACCTTTTTGGGGGTTTGTACTCATAAACCCATTGGGGGGTTTGTACTCCATCAACCTAATAGGGAGGGTTTGTACTCCATGAACCTTATTGGCGGGTTTATACTCCATCAACCTCATAAAGGGGATTGTACCTCATGTGCCTATCCAATGGGGTTGTAGGCCTTCACTTGCATTATAATGGTCACTTCTTACACTCGTATTATATTCTATATAAGTATGATTTTACTTCAAGCATCATTTATACATATCATATTGCTATATGCTAATCATTTCCTATGATTATGAATTTTGTCTATTGTCACATCCCAAGCCTAGGGCCTAGACGTGACCGGCGAATGGGGAACTCAAAGGGACTCCAAACAAGCCTCATAGCATATCATTACACATCCTTTGTCATAGAAGCAATATTAAACATCATAAGAAAACATGAACAAGGGGAAATGAGACTAAGGGAGAAGGAGAATGTAATACTTAAACAACATAGAGGAGTCAAAGCTCATACATAAATACTCAACATGTCCAACAAACACCTCTAAATATATTGATAGATCGATGCTAAAGATCCCTTTGATGTCAAATAAGCTCTCTGGAAAGGCATTTGTTGGTCGAAGAGGTAAGGATTGCAGCCATTTATCAGACCGAAGGTATTTATTTTTGGATATAAGTCGGTGGGCCAGGCAGTTATAGTGTGCTGGCAAGGCATCTGTTGGCCAAAAAGGTAAGAGTTGCAGCTATTTATCAGACTGAAGGTATTTATTTTTGGATATAAGTCGGTGGGCCAGGCAGTTATAGTGTGCTGGCTGTGCACCAGGTTTGAAGAATCTGCCATTGACATGCCTATGGGTCAGTTGAATGTGGCTATTTCGACTACTGACTGTTAGTGATGCCCGGAAAGCCAACTTGAATGTACTTCAATTTCTTGGAAATTGCAAACCTTGAGTTGGGGAGCAGGTTTGTAAAATTAGATTTGTTAGGAGGAAGTAAGATGAGTTTTGATGATATAACCTGTGCCAAAGGTAATTTAAAGGGTGGACTAAGGAATCGACGAGGAAGAAATGGTTCTACTTGTGTAAAGTTTATGTAGGTTGGTCGACAACGGATAGGATTAATGACGTTGGAAGATTTAGAAT
>DF357881.1:83518-122657 GCA_000787875.1 Solanum virginianum | reverse complement strand
ATCTTAAGATTGCCCCTTTATTAGTGAGTGTATTAGTAATTTAGTAATATGACTCCATATAAAGAAGAGAAGCCAAAAGAGACCAATGCTCACCACATTGTTTCAAGCATTCAGGACGGTTATAAAAAATCGAGTATAATTTTATGTGAACTCAATAATTTTTGTATTAACTTTGTTTATATATTAGGAAATTCACTAAATATTTTATTATTAACTTAGTTATTATACTATATTATAACATTAACTTAAAATCTTAAACAATTCATTAACTTCAAATTCGAAATATGCTCAAATAAAGTATTGAGCCTAAAAATAAGAACATTTAATACTGGAGAATCTTAATAGTTCAGTTAATTGTCTACTTGAACTTCCACCTTATTGGTGAGGGTTCAATTTTACACACTGTAATCCCCTCCCCATTTCCCCCTTTTCCTGCCCCCCAATTGTATTTTTAAAAAACAAAAACATTCAATACTAGTCATAGATGCGGAAAATTGAAGACGTGATGCTTTTACTAAAATGGCAATTAATTATCTCTTTCTTTCATCTATTAAAGATATATATAAAAATAAAATCAATAATTTGGATCTTTGTCTAGATTAATATAAAATATACGGTTCATGAAAAATAAATATACGAGTGACAACAAATAGTAACATGCATATTTTTCTGAATATTCTCCATTACTTTAAATATAGATATAGAATTCAAACCTTCAACCTCAACTACTTGGAGAAAGACAATATTTTCTTCTACAATAAAAATTATAAATTTGCCTACACTAGAATGCTCATAATACTATCCATCTTTTTTTTTTTTTGGCCCACTAAGCATCTAACATCCACACTAAAAATCTATCATTTCCTAAAGACAATCTCATATCCAGACCAAATTATTATTTCCTAATGACGATCCTATATTCAGGATTTGAAACTGAGATCTTTGATTGATTCCACCACAATCATTGTCTATTCATGATCATATTATTCGTTCAAAGCTGCAACCAAATTTTCCATTTTGATACCACTATTAGAAGCAGTAATATTCTCTCTACAATAGAAAGAAATTGCCCCCATTAACGCAAATTCAACATTTCTCTTCTTTGAAGAAGAAAGAGAATCAAAACTACTCTTTTCATTTGTTGTTCTCTTATAAGAACAAAACCATTTAGCTTCCATATAAGCAAGTCTTCTCCATGGTGGCACATAAATATCTTTTTTCTTCATAGATTTCTTCATGGCTCTACTCATGATTTTTATCACTTGCTTCAACTCCTCCCCTTTTCCAACAAAAACTCGAGGAAACTTTTCAAGCAAAGAGGCGTTGCATGAGCTATATCAAATTCTCCCGTTAATGCAACCTCCATTATGTAACGAGAATTATCATCCACATTAACAATGATATGCTCATAACTTCCTGACATACTATTATGAGTTTTCTCCCATTTTGATTTGCACAATCCTATAAAGTTGAATTACGCAAAACATTTAACTCACATACACTAATAATGCATCATATAATAGATAAATTTATTGTTTACCTATAGAATTTGTGAAAAAGAGCTTACCAGCATTGAAGCCTCGATCAAGCAATTGAGTCATCAACCACTATTTAAACTCCGATGAGCTCTGCTCATTTGCTTCTTCAACAAGTAGAGCATTTTTCACAACTTCAATAATACTTCTCTTCAGATCATCACTAGAATTCTCTTCGTAATTCAAAAAATTCCTCAAATTCTCCGATTCATCAAAGCAATTAGCATCAGCATTTCCATCAATCTGTTCTAATTTCTCAGTTGTCTCTCCTTCTAAACACGAATTCATAAGTCTCGATAAATCTGTCAAGCTCTCCACCATCAGCGGCGCCGGCAAGTGTTCAGTGTCACTGCTCTCGTAGATCTGCCGTTTTACCACCTCATCAAATGCCATAGCCTCTCCTTTAAACTTCACCGCTACAAATCTTGCCATTTTTCCAATCTCAATTTTTTCTTCAAATTTTACGAAGAATGATTCACTTACCGGTATATATATATATATATATATAAGTTTTGGTTTAAGGTTCTGTGTAATATTCCAGTAGATTTGAATTTTGTACAGAATTTCATGCTTGGGATAGTCCAAAAAAGATACACCTTTTGCATGAGTGTGTTTGTGTAAATTTTTTTCAGCTTAAAGATAAAGTATTCTCCAAATCATGAGGTTTTAGTTGTGGAGTTTTTGTTAATGAGCATTTTTGGTAAAGATAAAATCTTCTCCACTCTGAATGTAAACACAATGTAGATAAAATTTGAATGTAGCCAAGTATTTTTTCATGTGAGGGATAATCCAAAAATATATACCTCCTGCACTAGTATGGTGGTATAATCTGTTTTCCTTTCTGCATATAGATAAAATATTCTTTCAGGTCATTAGATTTTTGTTTTGAAGTTTTTATTAGTGAGAGTTTTTATTTTCAATGTGAACCTAACTTAATATAAATTTGAATTTAGTCAAATCTCAATAGGTGCACTAGATATACAACATTGGATGAAAGATTCTATGAGGTAGAGAATGATGTTTGACCAATAAATTTTTAAAAATATATAGATTAATACTTATTGAGAACTAAAAAAATTCTTGAATTTTAATTTCGTGATTTTGGAATGTCAAGAACTATAATGAAAGTCTTGTTGGGGCAATGAATAATGATAACCAAAATTATTTTGGACGGTGGCACAATGTTTCAGGGCAGAAGTTGGTCCAAAAAATATTCCATTTTCTATGCATTTCTTATATATACAAGTTTTTTCAAGCGTGTGTTACATGTGCGTTGCACGTGATTTTCGAGTCATGCAATCAAGATAATAGAATATCACTTGATGTATGATAAAATATATTGTGGTAGATATAATTCAATATTTGGGAGTATTTGACCTTATGCTTTTTTTATTGCTATTTAAAAAAAAAGAAGGTGAAAATCACTTTTAGGCAAATTTGAAAGTATATCCCTTCGATTTCAAACTTTTAAAAACTTCCTGTATTTAAGGAGCATAAATTTAGAAGCGTAACTAAGAATTTTTATTAATGTTCGCTCATAAAATATTAATTAATGGAGTTTTTTCGTTAGAGTAAAGATGAAGACATTATTATGTTAATAAAGTTGTACATATATAGATAAGTAATTTTTTTTAATTTGTGGGTTATGCGAATGTAGACATAATTTAGCCAAGTGTTTTTTCATGTGAGTGATATCTTCTGTGCGAGTATGTTGATATAATCTGTTTTCTGCTTATAGATAAAATATTCTTCAAATAACGAGGTTTTAGTTTTGGAGTTTTTGTCAGTGAGTGTTTTTATTTTTAATGAGAAATTAATATAGTGTAAAATTAATTTAATCAAATCTCAATAAATGCATTACGTATAGAATATTGGATGAAAGAATCTACGAGGAAGAATAGAGTTGAACCAATAAATTTTAAAAAATCTATACGCTAATGCTTATTGAGAACTAAAATAGTAACATGCATATTTTTCTGAATATTCTTCATTATTTTAAATACATAAATATATCATATGCTTAATAGAATTTAAACCCTCAACCTCAACTACTTGGAGAAAGACAATATTTTCTTCTCCAACAAACATTATACATTAATATTATCTATCCAATTTTTTTCCCCCACCAGGCATTTAACATCCACACTAAAAATCTATCACTTCCTAAAGACAATCTCATATCCAACACTAAATCTATCATTTCCTAAAGATGATTCCCTATCCAGGAATTAAACCTGAAATCTTTGATCGGCTCCATCATCCATATAAGTAAGACTTCTCCATGGTGGCACATAAAATATCCATTTTCTTCAAGATTTCTTCATGGCTCTACTCATAATTTTCACCACTTGCTTCAACTCTTCCATTTTGCAAACAAATACTCGAGGGAAAATTTTGAGCACTAAAGCATAGCAAGGTGTTGCACGAGCTAATTCAAATTCTTCGGCTAATGCAACCTCGATTATGTAATGAGAATTATCATCCACGTTAACATTGATATAACTCATAACTTCCTGACATACTGTTACCAGCTTTCTCCCATTTTGATTTGCACAATCCTATAAATATTATAATAATGCATCATATAACAGATTAATTTATTGTTTAGCTACAGAATTTGTGAAAAAAGAGCTTACCAGCATCATAGACTTGATCACGCATTCGACCTATCAACCACCATTTAAACTCTGGCGAGCTTTGCTCATTTGCTTCTCCAGCTAGCAGAGCATTTTCCACAACTTCAATAATACTTCTCTTCAAATCATCGCCAGAATTCTCATCGGAATTCCTCAAATTCTCAGATGATCAAAGCAATTAGCATCAAAATTTCCATTAATCTCTTCAAAATTCTCAATTGCCTCTCCTTCTAAAAACGATTTCACAAGTCTCGATAAATTCATCAAGCTCTCCATCACTGGCGGTGCCAGTGAGTTTTTGGTGTCGCTGCTCTGGTAGATCCGCCGTTTCGCAACCTCATCAAATATTGCAGCCACTCTCTTAAATTTTGCCAGTACGAATCTCGCCACTTATTCCAATCTCAACTTATTCTTCAAAGTCTTTTCCGATCTCCACTCACTTACCACTACATATGTATGTAAGTTCTTTTTTTAAGGTCTGTTTAATATTCTGTGTAATATTTGAATTTTGCACAGAATTTCACGCAAGGGATAATCCAAAAAATGTACCTTTAGCATGAGTGTGTTCGTGTAAATCATTTTCAGCTAAAAGATAAAATCTTCTTCAAATCATGAGATTTTAGTTTTGGAGTTTTTGTTAGTCAGTTATATGACACAATGTAGCCAAGTGTTTTTTCATGTGAGGGATAATCCAAAAAATATACCTTCTGCACGAGTTTGTTGATATAACTTGTTTTCTACTTATAGATAAAATATTCTTCCAATCACGAGGTTCTTGTTTTGGAGTTTTTATCAGTGAGCGTTGTTGTTTTCAATATGAACTTAACTTAATATAAATTTGAACTTAGTCAAATCTCAATGGGTGGACGAGATACGTAACATTGGATGAAAGATTCTATGAGGTAGGGAATGAAGTTTGACCAAGAAATTTTTAAAAATCTATAGATTAATACTTATTGAGAACTAAAAAAATTCTTGAATTTTAATTTTATGACTCTGGAATGTCAAAAACTATAATGAAAGTCTTGTTGGGGAAATGAATATCGATAACCAAAATTATTTCAGATGGTCGCACAATGTTTCATGGTATAAGTTGATCCAAAACAATTTTTTTTTAGAAAATCCTATTTTCTGTTTCTTATATACTAGTTCTTCCACACGTGTGTTGCACATGATTTTCCAGTTAGGTGACCAAGATAATTGAATACCACTTGATGTATGAAAAAATATATTGTGGTCGATATAATTCAATATTCAAGAGTATTTGACCTTATGCTTTATTTATTGGTATTTAAATAAAAGTATGGAAAATCACTTTTAGGTGAATTTGAAAGTATATCCCTTCGATTTCAAACTTTTAAAAACTTCTTGTTTCTAATTAAGAAGCACAAATTCAATAGCGTATCCAAGAATTTTTATTAATTTATGCACATATATCAACTTGTAGGCTATTCCACTCTCATTGAAATAGAGAATTTCATTTTACGTCTAAGTTTTCATATTACGTACAAAGAAAATTATTATTTGGATACTTTCTTCGCTAAGGAGTTGATTCGAGTTTTCCTTTTTCTACTTATATTTCATATTGGTTATAGTAAAATGTATGTTCTTATGCTCCTTCAGGATGCCTGTAGAAATTACTATCATAAGAATGAGACAGCTCTACTATGACATACAAATATAACTCAATTTTGATAAAATTAGTAAAGACATTGATGGAAACGCTAAGCATTTTTTCCAAAAGGAATAATATCAGCAATTATGCTTGTATTAATTAAACAAGCCGTCTAATTAGCTCATGTTCAAGTTCATCATTGTTTCTACTGATCAAAGATTCAAATGATTGACATAAGCATCGTGATAACAGATTAAAGGTGTTGAAAAATCTGTAACAGCAGATATTCGGTAGTTGACAGGAAACAACATCAATGATTTGATTGTTATAAAGAGTGAAAAGTAATCGATTGTATCTGTTTGGAACATTGGCGTATGTTGAAAGTGAAAAGGTGGAAGTGACACCTTGCGAGGGAGGAAGTGACGAGTCTTGCTGAGGATTGCGATGATTTTTAGGGTTGGGCAAGTGCCAACATATTAAAATTTGATAAAAGGGTAAACTATATAGTAATTTAACATTCAAATTTGTGTTTTCATAGTTATTATACTTAGTCAATATTATTAAATCTTCTCAAGGGAACTATGACCATTGATGGATGGATAATTTAGAGATTTGACTGAATTCGGTAGGTTGATTGTCTTGAATTTTAAAATTTATATATAAAAATTCACTAAATTTACGTCCAAATTTTAAATTTAGAATTCAATTATTAATCTTAAAATTGGTAATATTGAATAAAAAACTTGTAAAATTTAGATCCTAATATTGCCTTTATTATTGAGTGTACTAGTCATTTATTAACTTAAAATGACTACATACTCCATACAAAGAAGAGAAGCCAAAAGAGATCAATGCTTACCTCATTGTTTGAAGCATTCAGGACGATCTAGAAAGTCGGTTATAATTTTATGTGAACTCAGTAATTTTCATATTAATTTTGTTTATGTATTATAAAATTCACTAAGTATTTTGTTATATACCTAGTTATTATACCAGTCGTAGATGCGGAAAATTGAAGACGTGATGCTTTTACTAAAATGACAATTAATTATCTCTTTCTTTCATCTATTTATATATATGTAAAAAAATAAAATACAGTTCATTGAAAATAAATATGAGTGACAAACAAATAGTAACATGCATATTTTTCTGAATATTCTCCATTACTTTAAATTCATAAATATATAAATAGAATTCAAACCCCAACATCAACTACTTGGAGAAAGATAATATTTTCTTCTCCAACAAACATTGTAAGCTAATATTATTAATTTTTTTCCTTACCAGGCATTTAACATGCACACTAAAAATCTATCACTTCCTAAATACGATCTCATATCCAGCACTAAATCTATTATTTCCTAAAGACGATCTCATATTCAAGATTCAACCCTGAGATCTTTGATCAACTCCACCACAACCTTTGTCGATTCATGATCATATTATCCATTAAATGCTGCAGCCAAATTTCCCATTTTGATGCCACTATCAGAAGCAGTAATATTCTCTCTACAATAGAAAGAAATTGCTCCCATTGGCAGAAATCCAACATTTCTCTTCTTTGAAGGAGAAAGCAAATCAAAACTACTTTTTTCATTTGTTGCTCTCTTATAGGATACAAACTGTTGAGGACACTGCAGTTTTGATGATGGAAAGAACATGAAATAAGTTCATCAGTCTGGTTCTCTTGCACAGTTTCTCAAAGAGGTTCATACATGTTAGCACATTTGTGGAATAGATAAATTCCTTTCAGGTTCTCTTGCGCAGTTTGTCAAAGAGGTTCAGACATGTCAGCAATAATTGTGGAATGGATAAATTCCTTTTGGATAAGCTTTTAAGAAGTATAGTTCAATAACAACACATTAGGAAACGATTGATATTACAGAGTTCTATCTGATGTAGAAGTATATGACAAAAAGCATTGGTGCTAAGTAGGAGTTCAAATAAATGAAGAACTCTACTACAACAAGAAGTGGGACACATGAGGAATTCTATAACAAAAAGAGTTGTTGCTGAGAAGGAGTTTTAATAAATGAAGAACTCTACTACAACAAGAAGTGGGACATATGAGGAGTCTAACCTGAAGAAGAACTCTTCGACAAAATAATTAAATAGTAGAGAAGACTGAGAAGAAGATATCAAGACGAAAAAGCAAAAAAAAGGGACTCGGTAAAGTCTTGAATCTTGAGAATCCTTTAGCAGGTCTGGTTCATTGTTGAGTTTATATTTAGGAAGTTGTTTAATTCCTTCTTGTTGAGTCATATTGTCTTACTTAGCTCAGTGATCTATACTGAGAGTAGATACAATCTTCAAGTTTAGGGGAACTTTAAGACTTAGGGAACATAAACCTTGGGAGGTTTGTGTGTAGTTAGGAGTTGTTTGAAGTTCGTTATTGCTTAGATTATTAGGAATTGCAATATTTTGTTGAGGCTCATTTTGATTTAGTGAAGTTGGAGAAAATTCTTGTAGGGCTACAGGTCGTGATTTTTTTACCTTTTATGAGCATAGTATTTTCAAGTAAAAATTATGTGTTCTCATATGTTTTTACTCTTTGGAAACATGTCTATAACTTGGTTCTTTGATTAGGCAAATTCATAGGTTGCATAAATCTAACAATCAGTACCAGAGTAGATTTTCTTATTAAAAGCTAATACCTAAGAATTGATCATGATGAATATTGCACCTCTTCTTGGATACATAGAAGGATAATCAATTGTGAGGCGACCATTCTTTGATGGAACTCATTTCAGATAGTGGAAAGCAAGGATGAAAGACTTCATCCAAAGTGAGGATTATGAACTATGGGATAGGATCACTGAGGGACCTATTATTCCAATGAAAACCGTGAAAGGCAAACAAGTTCCAAAGGAAAGAAGGGAATTCACTGTTGATGACCTTGTAGTGTTAAGGAAAAATGCTGAAGCCATAAAAATTTTGGTTTGTGGACTGGGACCAGATGAGTATAGCATGATATCAAACTGCACTACTATTAACCAAACTTGGAATGCTCTGACTATTGCACATTAAGGATCAAATCTTGATGAGGATCAGATGGGCTCTTTAGCAAAGAATTTCAAGAAATTTTCCAAGAAAGAGAAAGGGAGAGACAAAAGAGAAACAGGTAGCAGAAAGTGGTCTGATGACTCAGGAAGCAGAAAAGAGCCTAATGACAAAGATCAATTAGGATACTACAAGTGTGAAAAAACCAATCATCATATCAAACAATGTCCACAGTGGGAAATTGAGTGGAGAAAAGAAATAGTTGAGGAAGAATTAAAAGACAACGCTGCTAAGCAAAAGGAGAGAAAAAAGTATATCTTATGATGGCTACTTGGGGCTCAGGATTTGAGGAATCAAACATTGAAAACTTTGATGAGATTGCATTCATGGCTATTGAGGATTCAGATCTTGAGGATGATGATAAATTTGAGGTATGTATTCTTGAACTAAAAGAAAAGCTACATCTTTTTTCTAAAAAAAAAGATAATCTTGCCAATGAATAGGTTGATAGATGGTTTTCAAGATTAGCTAATGAAAAGGATCAACTGATTAAGGACTTTTGTGATAAAAAATTTGAATGTCTTGAGGTCAAACATTATCTGAATAAAGCTAATAAAGAGAATCACAGATTGAAGAAACAGGTTGAAAAAACTGATGCACTTATGCTAAACTTAAAATATGAGGTTTTGAAACAGACAATCACTGAAAAAATTAAGACTAAAATGAGTGACGAACATCAAAAGGTTGAAACTAAGTTGAAAAAGTGCAAAATTGAGTTTGTTGGTGAAAAAGAAAAGGTTAAAAAATTGACCCAGGAAATGTTCAACCTAAAATGGATCTAGAAAGGGAAAATAGGTGGACTCAGTCTTCAAGAATAGTGAACCATCTAGGAAGTAGGACCCATAGCGAGAAAGTTGGAATAGGGTTCTATCAGGAGAATATCACTACCACTGATTTGTGTTATCTTTGTGGAAAGATTGGATATCCAACTACTGAATGTCCAATTGCAAAAAATAATGGGACCAGGAACATGAACCTTCTGAATAAAAAGTGGACTAATAATGATAAAAGAAACAGGTCAAGGAATATGTTGCCAAGCTGGACAAGAAGGGATCTTATTCATCCTTTTTACAGTAGGAAAAGACCCAAGCTAGTCTGGGTTCCTAAAATTAACCCTTGAACTAGTTTGCAGGCTATAGTGAAAGGAAGCAAGCATTGGTATATGGATAGTTCTTGCTTAAGGCATATGACTAGGAATAAACTCAAATTTCTTTCATTAGCACAATTCAAAGGGGAAATATTCCTTCGGTGATGAATAAAGGGGATTGTTATTGGAATTGGAAAAATTGGAAGAAGTGAATCAAGGGCCTTGGAAGAGGTCTGTCAAATGGATGGATTAAACCATAATCTGCTGAGCATATCTCAACTGTATGACAAAAGGATGAGTATGAATTGGAACACCATAAAGAGGAACAAGTCATCCAACCTGGTCCATCTATGGAATAACTAGAGAGAACACAGTCAGGGGAAATAATAGAATCACGCAACCAATCTGCTGATCTAGAATTTGCTCAATTAGAATCTGCATTTGATAGACAAACTCAAGGATATTTCTGTCAATGATGGAACCTCAAAAGGTAGTAAAAGCCTTATTGGATGCAGCTTGGATATTTATCATGCATGAAGATCTCAATCAATAAAGAAGCAAGGCATGTCATCTTGTGACAAACTAGAAAGAGTAAGGGTCATTGGCACAAAGTGGGTCTTCAGGAATAAGTTTGATGAATATAGAGCAGTTACAAGAAATAAGGCCAGATTGGTGGTCCAAGGTTACAATCAAGAAAAAAGAGTAGATTATGATGAGACCTTCACATAGTGGCAAGACTTGAAGTAATCAGACATCTGATTCTATTTGTTGCTTTCAAGGATTTCACTCTTTTTCAAATGGATGTCAAGAGTGCCTTCCTGAATGGATACTTGAGGGAGGAAGTATATGCGAAACTGCCACTTAGGTTTGAGAATCCTGATTTTTCTAATCAGGCTTTGTATGGGTTGAAGCAAGCACCACATGCCTGGTATGAGAGACTATCCAAATTCTTGCTGGAACATAGGCACACAAGAGATATCTCAAGGGAACCACACATTTGGGGCTTTGGTACTCCAAGGGGAGCAATTTCAATCTTGTGGGATATGCAGATGCTGACAATAATGGCTACTTGGTGAATAGAAAAAGCACTATAGGTATGGCTCACTCCCTTGGAAAATGTCTGATTTCATTGTCCACTAAACAACACTCTGTAGCCTTGTCTACTACTGAGGCTGAGTATGTGGCAGCAGGATCATGTTGTACATAATTTATGTGGATTAAGCAGTAACTCAGGGATTTTGGTATGGATAGTGGTTGTGTTTCTATCTTTTGTGATAATACTAGTGCCATTAATATAGCAAAGAATCCAGTACAACACAAAAGAACAAAACATATTCACATGAGATGTCATTTCCTTTATAATAATGTTGAAAAAGGTCTTATTGTTATAATGTTCTATCCTACTAAAAACTAAATAGTTGACATCTTCACTAAAGCATTAAGCAGAGAACACTTTGAAAAAATCATGTTACACTTGTGGATGATTAAGATTGCATGAACTCCCTTCAATGATTGGCTACAAAATAACTCTCCTTCTTCTGACTTCTTGAAATGCTTCTCAACTCAGTTTATCATATAAAAATGTGTGTCTTCTTGCAAATGGTCTAACAGTCACATGTATATATATTAGTATGTAGCTTACAGAGGTCAAAAGCACAAATGTTTAACTTATTAGGTATGAAAGTATAAATGTCATAAAGTTACTCCTGCATCAGTTAAATAGGTACATTGTTCTGATTCTTTGTTCTTACCTAGATTTTCAATACCCTTCTTTGCCGCTAAAATTTAGAAGAGGTTTACTTTATCTGCTATACATCTTTTCAAATGTCGTGTCCTTCCACATTAAGAGGCACATGGTTCTCAATTCTCTACCATAGTTCGAGGTCTGCCTATTTCTTGTATTCTTGGAAATATATGAGATGCTTGCTCTTCATTATTTGTATTTTGATGTGATCCATAAAATATTGATCCCCAAGAAAGAGAGCCAGTCTGATTCCAGTTATATTGACTTAACTCTTATGGAATTATTGGACTCTGAAATTCCCATTAACTTGTCTAGTCTAATCATGAAGCATATGAAACGGGTTCTATCCAAGACAAGAATGGTTATGCCTTGCCATATCAGTTCTGGCTTGCTAACATTCTTGAGGCTTACTCAATACCTGTGTAGGTTTGGACTATGCAGACTACTAAATATGTTCTAGTGATAGTGGACCATGCTGCACTACCTGTTTCTATAAGGCATGTGGACACTGCTATGAGATATTTGGAGGCTACCCTAAAGACTGAGACATTTGAGTTGGTTATTGTCATGAAGCATTTTCTCTTGAAAGGGGGACTCTACTCTATCGAATAACTAATTTGTAAGCCTCATTACAAAGAGATTGTACTGCCCATAATGTCACACTCCAAAAATTTTCTTAGTTGCTACCCTCTGATGCTTCTTCCTCCAGCTCTTATTCACTCAATCTGTTTTACTGTATTGCGGGATGTGCTTTGCATACATTTTACTTTTGTTCTGCTTGATATTTTATGGTTATCTTTTGCTCTTTTGCTTATGTTAGTATGCACTCTAAATATGATCATGTGATTTTAGTCAATTTGTATATTTTGGAGATAACCCTTATGGCCTTAAATTGCCTATGCATCTTCTCTTTGTGACAGAAAGAAATCTTTTTTCGATGATGCCAAAAGGGGAAAGTCAATCTGAGTTATGCAATATTTATAACCCTTGTCTGATCTGTTTCATTCTATAGGTTCTTTATTAGTTATTGTAGAAAATATTGAAAGATACCTACACTTAAGAGGTTTGTATCATCAAAAAGGGGGAACATGTTGAGGACACTGCAGTTTTGATGATGGACAAAGAACATGAAACAAGTTGATCAGTCTGGTTCTCTTGCATAGTTTCTCAAAGAGGTTCAGACATGTAAGCATATTTGTGGAATGGATAAATTCCTTTCAGGTTCTCTTACGCTGTATCTTAAAGAGGTTCAGACATGTCAGCAACAATTATGGAATGGATAAATTCCTTTGGGATAAACTTTGAAAAAGTATAGTTCAATAACAACACATAAGGAAAAGATTAACACTGCGGAGTTCTATCTGATATAGAAGTATATGACAAAAAGAGTTGGTGCTGAGAAGGAGTTCTAATAAATGAAGAACTCTACTATAACAATAAGTGGGACACACGAGGAATTCTATAACAAAAAGAGTTGGTGCTGAGAAGGAGTTTTAATAAATGAAGAACTCTACTACAACAAGAAGTGGGGCACATGGGGAGTCTAACCTAAAGAAGAACTCTTCGACAAAATAATTAAATAGTAGAGAAGACTAAGAAAAAGATATCCAGACAAAAAAGAAAAAAAAGAGTTAGTAAAGTCTAAAGTCTTGAGAATCCTTTAGCAGGTCTAGTTCATTATTGAGTCTATGTTTAGGAAGTTGTTTAATTCCTTCTGGTTGAGTTGTATTGTTTTACTTAGCTCAGTGATCTATAAACTGAGAGTAGATACAGTCTTCAAGTTGAGGGGAACTCGAAGACTTGGGGAACATCTTGGAAGGTTTGCATGTAGTTAGGAGTTGTTTGAAGTTCATTGTTGCTTAGATTACTAGGAATTGTAATATTTTGTTGAGGCTCATTTTGATTTAGTGGAGTTGGGAAAAATTCTTGTAGGGGTACAGGTCGTGGTTTTTTACCTTTTATGAGCTGGGTATTTCTACGTAAAAAATTTATGTTCTCATCTATTTTTACTTTTTGGAAACATGTCTGCAAACTTGATTTTTCAATTAGGCAAATCCATAGGTTGTGTAAATCTAACACAAACCATTTAGCTTCCATAAAGCAATTCTTCTCCATGGTAGCACATAAATATCCATCTTCTTCATAGATTACTTCATGGTTCCACACATAATTTTCACCACTTGTTTCACCGCCTCCACTTTTCCAACAAAAACTTGATGAAACATTTTGAGCAATGAAGCATAACAAGGTGTTGCACGAGCTATTTCAAATTCTTCGGCTAATGTAATGTCAATTATGTAACGAGAATTTTCATCCATGTTAACATTGATATACTCATAATTTCCTAACATACTATTACCAGCTTTCTCCTATATTTCTTTTCACAAGCCTATAAAGTTGAATTATGTGAAAAAATTAACTTACATACACTAAAAATGCATCATATAACAGATAGACTTATTATTTAGCTACAATATTTGTGAAAAAAAGAGCTTACCAGCATCAAAGCCTTCATTACGCAATTGATTCATCAACTACCTTTTAAACTCCTGCGAGCTCCAGTCCTTTGGTTCTCCAGCAAGCAGAGCATTTACCATAGCTTCAATGATACTTTTCTTCAAATCATCGCCAGAATTCTCATCAGAATTCAACAAATTCCTCAAATTCTTTGATTCATCAAAGCAATTAGCAACAATCTCCTCTAATTTCTCAGTTGTCTCTCCTTCTAAAAATGAATTCACAAGTCTCGATAAATTTGTTAACCTCTCCACCATCGACGCCAATAGTGAGTTTTCAGTGCCACTGTTGTCGCAGATCCGCCATTTCGTCAGCTCATCAAATGCTGCAACTACTCTCTTAATCATTACCGCTACGAATGTATCCATTTTTTCCAACCTCAATGTTTTCTTAAATTTTACATAGAAGGACTCACTTACGAGAACATATTTATCTGTGTAATATTTCAGTAGGTTCAAATATTGCACAGAATTTCATGTTAGGGATAATCCAAAACCCACACCATTTGCATAGTGTGTTGGGGTAAATCATTTTCAACTTAAAGATAAAGTATTCTCCAAATCATGAGGTTTTAGTTGTGGAGTTTTTATCAGTGAGTATTTTTGTTAAAGATAAAATCTTCTCCAGTCTGAATATAAACACAATGCAGAAAAAATATGAATGTAACCAAGTGTTTTTTCATGTGAGGGATAATCCAAAAAATATAACTTCTGCACGAGTGTGGTGACATCACCTATTTTATGCATATAGATAAAATATTCTTCCAGTCACGAGGTTTTTATTTTGGAGTTTTTAATCAGTCAGCGATTTTATTTTCAATGTAAACTTAACTTAATATAAATTTAAAGTTAGCCAAATCTCAATAGGTGCACTAGATATACAACATTGGATGAAAGATTCAATGAGGTAGAGAATGAAGTTTCACCAATAAAGTTTTAAAAATCTATAGATTAAAACTTATTGACAACTAAAAAATTCTTGAATTTTAATTTTGTGACTCTAGAATTTCAAAAACTATAAAGTAAGACTTGTCGGGGCAATGAATATTAATGACCAAAATTATTTCGGATGGTCACACAATGTTTTAAGGTAAAAGTTGGTCCAAAAGTTTTTAAGAAAAAGATCCTATTTCCTATGCGTTTCTTTTTTTTTGCACGTGCATTGCACGTGATTTTCAAGTTAGGTGATCAAGATAATTGAATATCACTTTATGATTGAAAAAATATATTGTGGTAGATATAATTCATGACCTTATGCTTTATTTATTGTTATTTGAAAAAAGTGTGAAAAATCACTTTTAAGCAAATTTGAAAATATATTCCTTAGATTTGAAACTTTTAAAGACTCCTTATTTTTAAGAAAGGTGAATTCAGGAGCGTTGCCAAGAATTGCTATTAATTTATGCACATAAAATATTCTTTCAAATCACGAGATTTTAGTTTTGAAATTTTTGTTAGTCAGCATTTTATTCTTAGTGTGAAATCAATTTAATATGAATGTGAATGTATTCACAATCACCATGTAAATAAACAATTTAATATGTGAATTATATGAATGTGTAACACCCAGTAAAATTACTAAAAATACCCCTATAGAAGAGATGAGTGTATAATGTGTCTTCCCATTCTCTGATGGCAAATCCGAGATCGGATATGCGATCAGAACGAAAATTTGAGTGGGAAAATGGTCTCGATTGATTTTTAGAGCAACCGAATCAAAAAATAATTTTTTGATACGAAAATGTGAACCACTGTTAGTGCGCGACAGAGGCCGACGCGTCTCCATTGCAGACCAACACTTACTTTTTTAAAAAAAATCTATGGGATTTGGAAAACTTGTTCAAAAAATTTTTGGAAAAAAATACCCTGTACGTGCACGCCCAGTCCGCGTCGCAGACTAGCTTTCCAGAATCAAAATTGTTTTCCTTTAATTCGTGCAGGGCATTTTAGATATTTTTCAACCCCTCATAAACTCAAAACACGATCAAAATAGGTCATTTCGATTATAAAAAGACTTTTAAACCCCATTCCTAAGTCACTCTAAGTTCTTGAAAGAAGCTAGGGCTAAGAAAAGAGAAGAGAAGCATAAAATTGAGGAGTTCAAGGAGGATTCTTGAGGGTTAATTGTCAAAAGCTTCACCCCATATGTGTAAGGCTAAATTAAAGCATATGATTGTTCTCCTATATGCCCCGTAGATGGTCATAGAGGAGTTGAGAGTCCATGAGTCCCCATAAATGTTTCTTGAAGATTTTCTTAAAAATTATAACAATTACATGTATTTTCATATGTTAATGATCATCATAAACTTATTTTCACGAATTGAATACTTTTCATGAGATATTGTATAGGCCCTATATATAAATTTTTGAAAGTAAGAATGAACGAACCTAGAGATTGAGTCTAGAGCCTTGACTTGAGAACGTAGATTGTGGTTGTGATGTTAGCATGATGATAGGTGGATAGAACTTGATTTTCCATAGTAGTTATAGATAAACTCTAGAGAATTGTCTTAATCGATTGTTCCCTAATGATTAATCTGAGCCTTGAGCTATTTAATTGAGAGTTGAATTGATGATGATTATGAGAGTCTCTATGAGACTGATTTAGATGTGAGTGCCTCCACGAGACTAATTAAGATGGTTGAGTCTTATGAGCATTTAATCTTAGGAGGAGTATCGAGCACCGAAATAGGTAAGAATAAGACAACTCGCACTCATTAACTATGTTGCCAAGCATAAGTGGCAATTATAACCACTATATTACATTGTGGTTCCCACTTGATAGAAGTTCCTCAAACAATAGAGGACTTGTTGATTGCCAACTCCATTATGGTTTTGATTCGTCTCTACCTGGCAAGTACAAAATATTTGTGGCAACACCAGCGGATGTTGTACAGTCACTGGCTCATAAGTAATTATTGTTGGATAAGAAAAACTCCCAGAAAGTTCCCACACTGAGTACTTTGAGTCGAGATGAGATAAGATGAGTTGACTTAAGTCTGATTTGATTGATGAGGTTTTATTGGTAGATGGTTCACTTGTCTACTCTTTATTCTTGCTTTAGATAGACATTTGACATTCTGATTTGATTATCATTCTAAGTTGATGTTATCATGACCCAACCCCATGGGCCGTGACTTGAGCCCGAAATGGATACTCAGATGCAAATACCAAATCAGACACAAACACAAACTAAATTATACTTCCAACAAATATTTTATTTACAGAAATTTCGGCAGAGTTTCCTTTGTTTTATTGACTATCCAAACCCTGCATATAGAAGAGTCCCAGTACACAACATATATGCATATATACAAGCGGGCCGACAAGGTCACCGCTGAAGTTAAACCGCCCAACACACCTAACATATATATACATAATCATACAAATTGCTAAACCTATACTCACAGGTGTCCACAGACCTCTAACTATACCAACAGAATCAGAAGACGGGACATGACCCCCATCGTACACTCAAATGTACATAAATACGAAGTAGAGAACTAACTGTATATATACCAAGTGTTTGCTCCAAAGCAGAAGGAGCACTTCATACTGCAATCAGGGATCCTAAGCTGGAGGGTCTCTCACTTGTATGTCTGTACCTGCGGGCATGGAATGCAGCCCCCGAAGTATAGGGGGTCAGTATGGCATGCGTACCGAATATGTAAAGCAGTAAGTACAGAGTATATATATACATCAGGACAATCATTAAAACAAAAGTACAGTGGTTAATTGCCTACTCGAAATATCAAAGTAATAATCAAACTAAGAGTGTGAAAATCGAATGCATATCCAAGAATATTAAATTTTGCATAATATAAATCGGAGTAAAAACTGAATAGAATCATAATAATACAAGCGTAATTGAAACATCAAAATGCTTACTTTCAAAATACCAAATCATGCCTAACGGACCGGAGCCGGTGACCTCCAAAAAATATGTCATCCACCATAATCACCAGAAGATTCAAATCCCCGACATCTCCGCCACATATCAAATATAGAATAAGTGAGCCAGGGAAGACTATTGCACTCACCTCATGATACAGAAATGGCATAATGCATAAGTTGGGCCGCTCGAATTTTTCGAATTGTGCCCACGAAGGATACGTCTTGGACCTTTCGAATTTTTTGAATCGCGCCCAGGTATAACCCAGTCTTGGACCGCCCGAATTTTCCGGATTGCGCCTAGGTATAATGCCAACATATCAAAAGTCCAGTTTCTTATGACTCCAAACAGCCTACTTCGGAACATATATACAGATAGCATAATACGCACGACAATAACCGGCCCGGGAACCGGTGAATGAGATCATAACAAGCACGAATAGAGTCGTGAGAATCATATGCACAAAAATTATTATTATAACTCCAAAGGATCAGTAAAATATTCATATTTGAAAACAAAATATTTTCTATTCTAAATTCTTTTTAAATTGTCAAAATTTCATAAAAGGGTGTTGCGGGTCCCACGGTCGATGGAAACCCGGACTAACCTGACTTAGGAGGAACATACTTAACCTAGATCATACAAACTATTAGGAAGCATCTCAAAATGGTTTTCAAGGTACTTTGCATTTTCTATCAAAAGTGATAAACGTTTATATGTTTTTGGAACAATTAGACATAACATCTTTCAAACTAATCAGTTGCCTTGGTGATATTGCGACCCTACTATATCCTATTTACTCTAAAGTTATTTACGAACATTTGTCTCTTAAATAAGCTTTAAAACTTCCCTTCCTATTAATATGAAAAAAAAACAAAGGTGAGTAAGAATTTCAAATTTATGAATTATCATCATTTCAAGTTAACACTATTATAACTATGGAATCTACAGTTGTTACTACATGCATGTGAATCTTTAGCATACCCTCCTTCAAGTTAACACTATTATAATTATGGAATCTACAGTTGTTATTACTTGCATGTGAATCTTTAGCATACCCTCCAGGTCCACCTCTGATTGGAAGAGTTCATGTTGCAAGCTTATCAAACATCTGGCTTTCGTATCAGAACAAACTTGTCTGCATAATTCCTTAAAAGGAAAGAGCTCCTCTATCCTTTAACAGTGTTGAAGTGACGAAATTCATGTCCCTTTATATGATTAGACTTGGGTTATGAAACATCCTCTTTTTTTTTGTTGATGCAACTAAAATTGGTAAACATTAGCCTAAATTTCTGTTAGTAACCAAAGGTGAGCTCTTCTAACCCAAAAACCAGCACAATGAAAAACAGTAGCAAACCTTTCACTCACGTTCATAGTAGGAGTGGATTGAAATGTTAGTGGTTGCCCTTTTTGGCTATAGCCAAACTGTTGTACCTATCCCATATTCTTATTTGATACTCAGTATTTCCTATGGCATCAAATTACTACCATCAATTGGATGCAGCTTGACTTTCCTCGGGAGTTATATCGTTTATATTTTTGGAACAATTAGAACATGCAGTCTTTCAAACTAACCAATTTCTCTTCAACTCTTTCCATTTATGAATTTCAAGGACATAAGAGCTAAGGATATAGCTAATTATTCCTACGGATGGCCAACCATGAAAATTTCTCTTCAACTCTTACCATTTATGGATTTCAAGGACATAAGAGCTAAGGATATAGCTAATTATTCCTACGGATGGCCAACCATGCATAAAGTATATTTAGGCTTGAATTGAGGTCTTTCGAAAGTGGTAACATTTTCCACATTTAATTAACTCATGCAAAGGGACGGAATGCCTTACATACCTTAAGCTTTCTCCAAACTGATTCAAATGCAACCCAACTCCAACCTACACTTTTCAAAGGATTAGAAAAACATATCCTTTCAAATATGTCAAACTTGCCATACTTTTACAACTTGCGAACTTTAAATGCACAAGAGTCTAAACATAGCTAAATTTCTATAAGAATGCCAAAAAAACAAACATAGAATTTATTTAAACCCGAATTGCAAAGGAAAAGGGATCTTACGAAACTTATAACATTAACTAAGTTTACTAAGTCATGCCATCAGACAAGTGCTTTACATACCTTAATTCCTCCTCAAAATTAATCCCAACGTCAAGCCAATCCAACTTATATTTCCGGATGCCCAACGTCTACAATAAATCACTATAACGCCAAAGGTTAGCTAGAAGCCTTTTCGAGCCTTAAATCCTAAATCTTGCCCCAAATTTTTATAAAAATCTCGACAGCACCTCCCCTTAAAATAGACCACCCCGAGAATTCATCTCAGCTCCAATTAACCAACACAACAACAACAACAATCCAACGTTAAAACATAACATTTCATTACCTATAAGGACCCCAATTCAACCAACTCCTCAAGTATACATACAAACAATTTCCAATTCTTTTTTAACCCTACAAAGATTATTTTTATTCCAACTAAACACAATCACATGATTTTAAGACAATATAACTTCATCCACATACATACCCCCAATTTTGAACCTAACTCTAAAGCTCACAATTCACTTTAACAAACAATCTATCATGGATTTCTTTCAATATAATACACACCAATATACATACAAGCTCTAAATTTACCTAAAACAAGATTAAAATCAACATACCTTATAAACCCCTTTAAAGGATTCAAATCGCCAAAGTCATAAAATGAAGTGTTTTCTTGGCCAACTAACACCTCCATGCTACTTAGGAGACCCAATATCCTAGGCTTGTATCGTCAAAGTAATTGTAGAATTGAAAAAAGTGAATTTGTTGTTCATGTTATAGTAACCCGAGACATGGTTTTTAGGTGTTATTGTTCTTGTTCAAATTTTTTTCTAAGTATAAATGGTTGGAAGAATGGAGAAGGATCATGTATATATCCTCACAAATCCTTGACCCCACCCCACACATGGACCAATAAGGAAGTAACACAATTAAGGTGGGGCAACCCCAACTTTCTTCAAGACCTCAAGTTTCACAAATTATATTTTGGTCCCCAAACTTTTCCTAATTGAGCCAATTAAGGACATACGAAGATCCAATTAAGGACATACGAGTCCTAACAACCCAAGTTTTAAAAATTCTACTTGAGTTCCCAAAGTTTCTAAAAATGTCACTTTAGTCCCAAATTTTCCAAAAATGATACCTTAGTCCCAACTTCCGTAATGGTTCCAGTACGCCATAATACGGGTTCTAACATCCTCCCCCCTTGAGAACATTTGTCGTCGAATGTTACACTGGTTTTATGAGTCGTATTCATGGTTTGTGGTGGAGCTGTTACACTGGTTTTATGAGTCGTATTCATAACTTAAGGGGGAGCTTTTAAGAGACAGTGATTTTCATCCCACTGAAATATTTACTAGATGTTTGTTCATATGTATGATATAGTTACGCAACCCTCATGCGTAACTTACTCCACAAGTGGATGTCAACTCCTCAATCCTAACAAATTAATTGCAACTAATTCTTAACCAATTTCTAACTAACTCTTCCATCATTTATTTGCTTCAAATTCATCCCCAAGATTTTTCAGCTTTGTATAATAGCCTGAGATGGAATCAGTTCCTTACTGTAGTAGGACAATTTCTTTAAGTAAACTGAATGTCCTAGATCCATCAACCCTATCAAATCTTTATTTTATATCATCCCACATATGTTTTGCACAAGTAGCAGATGTTACTCTTGGACAGAGAATTTAAAATCCATGAAAGAACTATCCATTAACTCCTTTCCATTGATTCTTTAGTTCAACACTCACATTGACTTTGGTACAGGTTCCATCAACACGGCCAATCTTATTTCTTCCTAAAAAATCCAGTTTCATGGACCTACTCCACAAACTAAAATTTCCAATTCCAAGAAGTTGAAATAAAATCAGATTGACTCCACTGACATCAGCAGGACTCAAGAACACGGGATGGTTATAATTAACTGACTCACAGACATACCAGGTGTGGAATTTTATATTACCAGGATTTTCACCATTTCTGGACTCAGTTGTATGGCCACCACTTTATAAGCACCTGTCCCTAAACCATATCCAGAATTAAGTCCCTTCTTTGCATTTGTAATCTGTAAAATAGTTTATGGCCACCACATTATAAGCACCTGACCCTAAACCATATCTAGAAGCAAGTCCCTTCTTTGCACCTGTAATCTGCAAAATAGCTGCAAAACTTTAACCTCCGAGCATCTGATGTCTTTCTCGGAGGCATATCTGAATCCAAAATAATATTATTAGAAAAGGAGTCATCCTATCAACACCGCTCTAACGCACGATCTAAGATCAAAAAAAGAGGAACACCCTAAATATCCTGTAGCCTCCTGTTTATAGATGTGGTGCATGACACACTGATAAACAAGACTCTACTAGACATGGTCTGTGGACACTCCGAGGACGAATCGCTCTGATACCACTTCTGTCACGACCCAACCCCGGGGGAAGTGACTTGTGCCCGAATTGGACACTCAGACACAAATACAAAACCAGATCCAAACGCAAACCAGATTATACTTCCAACAAATATCTTATTTGCAGAAATTTCGGCAGAGTTTTCTTTGTTTTATTAACTAACTAAACCCTGCAATACAGAAAAGTCCCAGCATACAATACATATATATACAGGCGGGCCGACAAGGTCACCGCTGCGGTTAAACTCGCCCAACAAACACAATATACATACATAGTCATACAATCTGCCATATTCCATACCCACGCGTATTCACAAACCTCTATACAAACAGACTGAATCATAGGATGGGACAGGACCCTGTCATACCCTCGAATATGCATAAATACAAACTAAAGAAATAAATATATATATATATATATATATATATATATATACACCAAATACTGCTCCGAAGCAAAGGAGCTCTTCAAACGTTGGACAGAGATCCTAAGTTGGTGGCTCGCTACTCTGTGCGTCTGTGCCTGCGGGCATGAAACGCAGCCCCCGAAGCAAAGAGGGTCAGTACGGCATACGTACCGAATATGTAAAGCGGTAAGTAAAGAGTATATATATACATCAGGACAATCATTAAAATAAAAGTTCAGTGGTTAATTGCCTATTCGAAATATCAAAGTAATAATCAAAGTGAGAGTATGAAAATCAAATGCATATCCAAGAATATTAAATTTTGCAGAATATAAATCGGAGTAATAACTGAACATAATCATAATAATCCAAGCATAATTAAAATATCAAAATGCTTACTTTCAAAATACCAAATCATGCCTAACGGACCAGAGCTGGTGGTGACCTCCGAAACATATGTCATCCACCACAATCACCAGAAGATTCAAATCCCCGACATCTCCGCCACATATCAAACATAGGATAAGTGAGCCAGGGAAGACCACTGCACTCACCTCATGATACAGAAATGGCATAATGCATAAGTTGGGTCATTCAAATTTTTTGAATCGTGCCCACGAAGGATACGTCCTGGATCGCTTGAATTTTCGGGTCCCATGGTCGATGGAAACTCGGACTAACCTGACTTAGGAGGAACATACTTAACCTAGATCATACAAACTTTTAGGAAGCATCTCAAAATGGTTTTCAAGGTACTTTGCATTTTCTATCAAAAGTGATAAACGTTTATATGTTTTTGGAACAATTAGACATAACATCTTTCAAACTAATCAGTTGCCTTGGTGATATTGCGACCCTACTATATCCTATTTAGTCAAAAGTTGTTTACGAACATTTGTCTCTTAAAGAAGCTTTAAAACTTCCCTTCCTATTAATATGAAAAAAAACAAAGGTGAGTAAGAATTTCAAATTTATGAACTTATCATCATTTCAAGTTAACACTATTATAATTATAGAATCTACAGTTGTTACTACATGCATGTGAATCTTTAGTATACCCTCCAGGTCCACCTCTAATGTAGTAGAAAGCTAACCTTTTCTTTGCTATCAGGCACATTTTTTGTTTTTAGTCTAATTACTTACTTAGCAACCAAAGGTGAGCTCTTCTTACCCAAAAACCAGCACAATGAAAAATAGTAGCAAACCTTTCACTCACGTTCATAGTAGGAGTGGATTGAAATGGTGGTGGTTGCCCTTTTTGGCTATAGCCAGACTGTTGTACCTATCCCATATTCTTATTTGATACTCAGTATTTCCTATGGCATCAAATTACTACCATCAATTGGATGCAGCCTGACTTCCCTCAGGAGTTACATCATTTATATTTTTGGAACAATTAAAACGTGCAGTCTTTTGAACTAAAAAATTTCTCTTCAACTCTTTCCATTTATGGATTTCAAGGACATAAGAGCTAAGGATATAGCTAATTATTCCTACGGATGGCCAACCATGCATAAAGTATATTTAGGCTTAAATTGAGGTCTTTCGAAAGTGGTAACATTTTTGACATTTAATTAACTCATGCCAAGGGATAGAATGCCTTACATACCTTAAGCTTTCTCCAAACTGATTCAAATGCAACCCAACTCCAACCTACGCTTTTCAAAGGATTAGAAAAACATATTCTTTCAAATGTATCAAACTTGCCATACTTTTACAACTTGCGAACTTTAAATGCACAAGAGTCAAAACATAGCTAAATTTCTATATGAATGCCAAAAAAAATGAAC
The DNA here is from genome assembly GCA_000787875.1 of Solanum virginianum. NCBI lineage: Eukaryota > Viridiplantae > Streptophyta > Magnoliopsida > Solanales > Solanaceae > Solanum > Solanum virginianum. The sequence goes on along the minus strand of DF357881.1, from coordinate 97,905 downwards.
ATAGGATTTATTTAAACCTGAATTGCAAAGGAAGAGGGATCTTACGAAACTTATCACATTAGCTAAGTTTACTAAGTCATGCCATCAAACAAGTTCTTTACATACCTTAATTCCTCCTCAAAATTAATCCCAACGTCAAGCCAATCCAACTTATATTTCTGGATGCCCAACGTCTATAAAAAATCACAAGAACGCCAAAGGTTAGCTAAAAGCCTTTTCGAGCCTTAAATCCCAAATCTTGCCCCAAATTTTTATAAAAATCTCGATAGCACCTCCCCTTAAAATAGACCACCCCGAGAATCCATCTCGGCTCCAATTAACCAACACAATAACAACAACAACAACCCAACATTAAAACATAATATTTCATTACTTATAAGGACCCCAATTCAACCAACTCCTCAAGTATACATACAAATAATTTTCAATACTTCTTTCACCCCACAAAGATTCTTTTTCTACCAACTAAACACAATCACATGATTTTAAGACAATATAACTTCATCCACATACATACCCCCAATTTTGAACCTAACTCCAAAGCTCACAATTCACTTTAACAAACAATCTTTCATGGATTTCTTTCAATATAATACACACCAACATATATACAAGCTCTAAATTTACCTAAAATAAGATTAAAGTCAACATACCTTATAAACCCCTTTAAAGGATTCAAATTGCCAAAGTCGTGAAACGAAGTATTTTCTTAGTCAACCAACACCTCCATGCTACTTAGGGGACCCAATATGCTAGGCTTGTAGCGTCAAAATATTTGTAGAATCGAAAAAGGTGAATTTGTTGTTCATGCTACAGTAACCCGAGACATGGTTTTTAGGTGTTATTGTTCTTGTTCAAATTTTTTTCTAAGTATAAATGGTTGGAAGAATAGAGAAGGATCATGTATATATCCTCACAAATTCTTGACCCCACCCCACACATGGACTAATAAGGATATAACACAATTAAGGTGGGGCAACCCCAACTTTCTTCAAGACCTCAAGTTTTACAAATTATATTTTAGTCCCCAAATTTTTCCTAATTGAGCCAATTAAGGACATACAAAGATCTAATTAAGGACATACGAGTCCTAACAACCCAAGTTTTAAAAATTCTACTTGAGTCCCCAAAGTTTCCAAAAATATCACTTTAGTCCCAAATTTTCCAAAAATGACACCTTAGTCCCAACTTCTGTAATGGTTCCAATACGCCACAATATGGGTTCTAACAATAAACTTATAATATAAACTTAATATATAAACTTATAATATAAACTTAATATATAAACTTATAATATAAACTTAATATATAAACTTATAATATAAACTTTAATTTAAACTTATAATATAAACTTAATTTAAAGTTCTAAACTTATAATATAAACTTAATTTAAAAGAATTTTAAAAAAATGGTAACACTGGTCTGGTCCAGTCCAGTGCCAGTTTGTACCAGACTAGTAAGGTACTGGACATTTTTCTCGAAACTTTTGGTACCGGTACCGGTACGGTCCGATTTCGGTGGAATTTATCCCTATTATTGCCAATACCGGTTTGGTTCAGGAAAAGTACTGTCTGGTGGTGTTGGTACCGGTCCCATCGCCACCCTTACTATTGCCCATGCTATTCTCTTATCATTTATGGCATATGCATACATGAGCATTGGTTTTTATGAAGAATGTGTAGTGGGCTATGACCCGTCTATGTTGATGAATATGATTTTGATGAAAGTGTGGTTATAAATGAGCTACTCATATGCATGAAAGTAGGACATGAAGTGTGTTTTGGCTTTTTACCCTAAGTATGCATTGTGATATTTTGACAATGACTTATATTCCTATTAAAAACATGTATATGTATATGTAATCCTGTGGGATGGTGACTTAACATCGAATGTTTATGCCCTTTTGGATGATTATGATATGTTATGGAAATCCTTTTTTCGAAACGGGTGTTGTTCCCATAAGGTAAGGTACTTTCTGAAATGAGTGTTGTTCCCGTAAGGTAAGGTACTCTCCGTAATGGATTTCTTCCCGTAAGGTGAGTGAACGTTATGAAAATCATTTTCGAAATGGATGTTATCCCCGTAAGGTAAGGTACTCTTAAAATAGGTGTTGTTCCTGTAAGGTGAGTGAATGAGCATGAAAATCCTTTTCGAAATGGGTGGTGTTCCCATAAGGTGACATTGCTTCTTAGAAATGGGTAGTGTTCCTGTAAGAAAGATTAAGGTCTACCCAAGGCAAGTAACATCTCCACTATATATAAGCATTTTGCATTCCATGCGTCATGGAATTTATGGCATATTGTATACTACACTTCTTTGGATATATAATTCTTTCTATATATATTATGTGTCCTTGTCATCTAACATTGAAATGCAGGTTTAATAAGTTATATGCATTGCATGCCCACATATTTAGTACAATCAAATGTACCAACGCATATTTTTTGCCTACATGATTTAACTATGTAGGAACTGGAGACTACCTTCATCCACCATTTAACGGCTAGATCAGATTTGAGAAAGTGTTGTGGTGAGTCATATCTTCCAAGGACAAATCGTCATCTATCTACTTTATGTTGCTTTCGTTTTGCTATTTACTTTGAAGGTGAGCCCAGGACTTGTCTTGGCCCTCGTCTTATTCTATGACTAGAGGTATTGTTGGACATCTTGTAGACTCTTGTCGGATCTATATGTTATGTGTTGCATTTGGAGCTTATGGTTATGGTTATCTATTGGGTATGGCTATTATGGATCAATTATGAGAATTATGATATGTACGTATGTTTGATGTGGAAATATGAAAGATCTTAAGTCCCATATTACCCCCAGAGAGTGAGGCATACTTACCCGCCCCTTAGTTCTTATGTGTTATGTGAATCCATGTTAATCCTTATCCCTATGACATCCCCATAGCATGAGTCCTACTTTCCCATCCCTTAGAACTATGTGTTTACTATTTCATCTACGCTTTCGAACCGATGATGTGTGGATAGATTCTACGAGGCTTGTTTGGGGACTTTTGGGTTCTTATTCGCCATGTTACTCCTAGACCCTAGGTCCGAATCATGACACATAAGAAGTCATATCATATGTGGGATAACAACCAAAACCAATATTAAGACCATGCGAGCTGTTATATAAAATCTTAATGTATCCTCATTCAGCAAAAAAAAAATCTACTTGTCAAGGTAGACCCGCTAAGTGGGTATGATAAACATGTGCTATATGCGGATCCACTAATTAGCTACATTGACAATAATCTTATGGTGACACGTAGTTATGGGATTAAAGATTGTTATTAAGGACCCCTTAGGTTGAGTTCCTGCCTTAAAGTCCACTCGATGCTAAGTTAAAATCACACACAATACTTGTCATAAAGCCATAATTATCATAATTCATAAGGCTTCTCATAGATCATAGTTTATACTTTTCATATATCATGGAGCTTAACATGTGTAAAGACAATCAATAGCTACCAATCTAATTCATAAAACTTGTTCATCAAATAGCTCATTTCATGTGATTCATGTAATGTGGGTATAAGCCTTTTATTATTACGATTCTACCTCCTCATGAAGTACTATTTGGATGTTAGGCCACCCCTTTCATACGCTTGCTTGAAAGACTTGTCAATTTATAATCATGGCTTATAGTGAAAACTGTATAAAAGTATGAGTTCACAAGTAATCAATTTAAAATGATGAAATTGGAACCAAATTATGCATAGTCATGTTGAATAACTTCAATTGAAACAAAATTAAGAGAATCCATATTGAATTTCATGAACCCTAATCCATAAAATTATGTAATTAATAACAAGTCATGCATAATTAGATTAATAATCATGATCTAAAATAGAATCCTTACAATTAAATGAGGAATCATAAATTCATAAATTTCATGCTTAAATTTGGCAGAAAAAGTTGAGAATTTATTGGGCTCTACGGATGAAAAGGATCCATGAATAAATACCTACATACCTTAGGTTGAATTTTTGCAATAAACTTGGAATTGAAGACTTAAATCCTTGGAACCTTGTCTTGATGGAGAAGGAGATTAGGAGAGAAGAAATTTGAGGGAATTTGTGCTTTTTGAGAGATTGATTGAGAATGATATGAATTGTAAGAGGATGGGCGGTTATTTGGATAGTTACAGGTCCAAAATGATGTAGTTTAAAGGGTTAGGAGGATTGGAAAGATCCAAAACATCCTTCATTAATTTTGGTCGGGCAGTGACAACGATAGGGATCTACGAGTCGTGATCCTTTTTAAGATCCGTAGGTACCCTCGTGTACTACCAAGCTCCCTAATCTTGTTCCTGAATCATGAGCTATAGACCCATTTCCTACGGGCCGTGAAAATTATTACAAATTGTCTTGTTGATCCGTAGTAAAAGTTCTCATGAAATTCCTGGCCCCATTTCCACAACATCCTGTTACAGGGCATGAAAAGTTATATGATTCGTAGTTTGTACCCGTAAAACCTACCCCTGTGCTAAATTGAAGTCCCACTTCTCCCGGGTCTCCTACGACTTTTGTGAAGTTTTTCGAGAATCGTCCTATTGACTTGTATTAAAACTTATGAGGCTTCGAATTTGGGGCCCTTTTATGAAAACATTTGATGACTCGCATAAAACACCACAGGGCGTAGTGCCCCTTGTATACTAACCCCTTTTTTCCCAGACTTCCCCAGCAGGATCCATGGACACACTCCTCGACCCATGGAATTGACAGGCCATAGAGTGGCTCTTAAACCCCTGCAGTAACAAATCTTTTTCCTACATTTCCTCCTCGTTTCAACTTTCGGGGTATTACATTCCACAATTACAAATGGATTGACAATGTGAAGAGAAACAATGATTATGAAAGCACATAAAGAAAATTAGACATCGAATATATTAATTGCTCTATTTAATTAGATATTAAAATTATTGTTGATCCATGGGGAAAAATGGGCCAAATGATAATGACATTTGGGCTTCCTAAAGTACTGTAACTAAGAAATAATTTGTAGGGTTTTTTTAATAAATATGTAAATTAAAATATTAAGAAAACTATCAAAAGAATTGCTAGTAATATAAAAAAATGTCCATTGCTTGCCGATCCGAAATCCGAATCAGAATCAGGACCCGCCCGTTTCTCTATTAGCCGAGCTCAGGGGCAGACAAATTGGGTGCTGGAACCAACAGACTACGAGAACATTAGCACAAACAGGGAAAATGTGGAAAGACAGAGGACCAGGTGTGAAGATCCTCTGGCTTTGGGCCATTGGAACTGCTGGAAGTATGCCCTTTCTTCTTCTCCATTTTTTGAGGTTTTTTTTGGGTTTTCCCTTTTGCCAAAACTTCAGTTTCTTCTTCTTTGTTGCAGTTTTAGTAACTAGCGTTGTGAGGACCAGACTGCGGGATATGGAACAGCTTATGAACGCTCAGCAACAAACGCCTGGACTTATTGATGATGGTCAAACATCGAATTCTGAGGATTTTATTCGGGAGGAGAAAGGGTGAATAATCTAGTACGCTACATGTTTGATGAATTGTCTGAACGGTGATTTTAATTGTTCCTTTATAGTATTTGGAATCATTTGGCTCTTTTCAGCTCTTTCATCGTTTTTTCTTTATTCCTCTCTCGCTTTGCAAGCTTTATATCTTGACCATCTTTGTTTGACTGTTGTAAAAGGCAGAATCAGTGAATTAGTTGATCTCCTTAGTTGAGAAGTCATACCTAGGGTCTGGAGAAGGTAGAATGTGCGCAGATATAATCATTACCTCATAGAGGTAAAGAGCTGTTTCATGGAACCTTTGTCTCAAAAAGCCATAAACTATCTATGGAAAAAAAGGAAAGAAAAAGGAAATAGAAATAACACTAATTACGAAAAACACATGATAATATGTAAGTATGATAAAATTAACACATATAAGATAGATAATGACAATACAGGATCTTTCAAATCATTCTCTGCTAGTGTAATTTTTGAAGTGATCAATGAAGTGGCAGTGAGCCCCAGCTCTCAGGTTCAAATTCCAGTTGAGATAAAAATACTAGGTGATTCTTCCTATCTATGTTAGTCTCGATGAACAGAGTTACTTGATACCTGTTGCTGGTGTGAGGTGGTGGCAGGCATGCTATAGAATTAGTCGAGGTGCACAAAAGTTAGTTTGGACACTGTCATAAAAAATATGTAGTTTTTGAAGTTACTGCTTTCTCCTAATATTTTGGTAATGCTTTCTAAAGTTAACCACTTTCATAGTTTGTGAAAGAATCTCAATATCCAAAACTTTAAGGCAATTGGTGGAGCGATCCTAGGTCTTTATCACTCAACAGGAACCCAATTTTATAGTTTAAAAGGGAATATCAAAGTGGTTTACTAAGAGTTGACATAAAAGAGTTTGGCTGTGAACCATGATAAGAACATTGATGCCGAACGCAAAAACTTACGGCAATAACTAAAGTGACTCAAAACCTTGACGACAAAATATAGTTGCTCTAGATGACCAAAGGCATATGGAAACTTGATCATCACCAAAAAGAAGGTCTGAAGGGCTAGTCTATTTTCTTGCCACTGCATTCATCAATCAGGTAAGTAAACTCGTGCATGTCCATACATGTGCTTTTAGGAAGGAAAAGACTTCATCAACCTCAGTAGCCATACTTTTCTTCCCATGCTAACGATTTATTGCCATTCATATACAGTTGACATGCACAATTGACATCCTTTGGAGTTGCTGAAAATGAGGTTGGTTGTTCGCTGTAGCCTCAGTAGGAGGATCTTGTATCAGGTAAGAAACAAAAAAGGAGGAACTTGTATCAAGCTTTATGCTCTGCAGATTTCTTTCCTGAGAAATTAGAATGTCGAAACATTTAGTAGCTTAGAGCTGCCTATCTTCATCTTACCATTAGTACTATGCTTTCAAAGAGTTGTGGCCTCATTCTACTGTACACATGTTGAGGCTTCATTGCGTCAATATTTGATCTGCTATCAATGAGACTTCACTTGACTTATAATAGAGTCGCCGGCTAGAAGGACCAGAGAAAAAAACAACATACCCAGTGGAATCCCACAAGTGGAGTCAGGGGAGGGTAAAAATGTATGCAGACCTCTAGGTTGTTTCCGGAAAACCCTCGTCTAGAAGGACCAGAGAACACTCTAAAAATGCACTCTTCCTGATTGTCGAACCAAACAAGACAATGAGAATTACACTGTAATTACACTTTGGCAAACAAACAGGAGAGTGGAATTATTAGAATGTGTAATTATAGGGTATGTAATTACTACCCTGGTAGTTACACCAATTTCAATTACCAGGTGGCTTTTCAAATAGACCCTTATAGTATTTGTCTAGATTATAAATAAATATTTTTAGGATAGACATTTTTATTTATGTACCGAACACAACAAATAAATGAGAAATTCACTTACTTTTTATGATAAATATTTTCCGTTATACCGAACACACCCATAAATTTCATGCCTATGCTAGGTGATTTTATCTTCTTTAACAAACTCCACAAGCGAGAAAAAATTGGTGCATGGTTCAAAATGGATACTTTTAGGCACTACATATTAAGGGATTTCCCTAAAAACACAGATCGAAAAGGACACATCGCCCATTTTTGTGTCTGTGACAAACGAAGTTAACTCCCTCAGTTCACACTAAAATACATCACAAAATTTTAAAGGTAGTTCATCAACGAATCTTTTTTATTAGCTTCTCACATGAAGCTATATCAAATGTAAATTTTATGTGTATTATGAAGTTTGTGTTGTATAAAATCGTGAGTTTTTTCATTAATAAAAGTTTAAACAAATTGAGAAATTTTTTTTAATAAAATGAATTTTACTATTTATTTGCTTAAAATAAATAGTAAAAAACTATTTAGGTCGATGAGAACAACGATTTTCCTAATAACCAGTTTTCCTACATAAACTACATCTTTATGCCATGTGATTTATAGCAATGTCCATTTCATTTCTACGACGCCTAATACTATGGGCCCCAATAGCTCTCAGATATTGAATATTTGTAATTAACTTGAATGAAAAAATTATTTGTCTATATTATATTAAAAGCGTGAAGACCATTAGAAATATTATTTAAACTTTTTGTCCTTCATTAAAAGACGCTTCTTTGGACAAATCATTTTTTTTACTATTTTTCTTAATTTATTATCTTATCTTTTATTTATTTAGTTTCAAGATTCACTTTTAATTATAATTTCTTTATATTTTGAATTCCCTCTTGATTTAGGACTGTTCTATATAAATAAGTGCCTAGGTTATGAAAGAAAAAGGAAAAATATTATTCTTTTTCTAATATTTAAGATTTTGATATTAACTAAAATTTTCATTATCAAATATTTTGTTAATAAGAGTATGTAATATAGCCAAAAAATTTTTAAAAAAAAGAGTAATTATAATTATGTGAAAACATTAAACTATTCATTTTATATTTAGGAATCTTTTCAAAAATTAAATTTTAATCAATTAATTATTTAACTCCAAATTATTAATTTATGTATTCATAAACTATTGACATATCTTTATATTATGAGTAATTGAATTGATTTTCTCATCTCTGCCCATTCATAATAAGATTAAATTGCTGCATCAAATAAATAGCATTAGTTTAATTTTATTAAATGAATATTATATTTATTTTAATTACAAGTATTATTTATATATAAATTTTAAATTGATAGGACACACATACATACGCTAAACTTCAAAAAACTATAAGTAAACTTACGACTGTATATTTTTCCAATTGGGCGAACCAGCAAGTAAATGATGATTTATCTTTTTCATCAGGGTAGCTAATTAAAGTGTGACATTTTATCTTTTTCATCACTAAATTTTAATTTTATTAAGAAAGTTATTTTTGATAATCCTGTTTACCAACTTTGGTGGAAAGTAAGAGTTAATCGTTTGATCCTCTCTACACTTATTAAAAGGGAATAACCTACTTCACCTACTGTATTCTAAATTAGTACAAAAGAAAAGTGATTTTATCAAAAATAGAAGATTAAATGTTTCCACTCAATTTTAGAAAAGAAAAAAGTTATAATTGATTAGGGCATGTTTTCTTGATTGAATTATTATAGTTGTAGATTTAGTTTGAAATTCACATATTTTCACAAAATCTAAATAATTGGTAAGATTTCGTATCATATTGTTTACGTGCATAATCTGTTGTTGAAAAAGAAAAAAGAAAAAAAGAATTTTACATATGATATCAAAGCATAGATTTCATGAACTAATTTTTCATCAAGATGAATGATTTATTTCAATTTTCTAAATTAAATTCTATTTATGTCACGATTCAAAATCGAGTGTGATAACACTTGTCTTTAATCCACCGATGCAAGTCAGACTAAAGAGGAATTAACAAAATAATGCGGAAGAGTAAGCGAAAGTAGAGTCTACGTTAAAAGAATATGCATTAAAGAAGGATATCTGAATCTGTAAACCGACTCAACACTAGTGTCACATGTAAAACCTCTACTATAACAAAATTTAAAAGAACTTTATATCAGTTTCGATGTCTTAATCCTCAAATAGAACAAAACATAATATAAAGGGCCTTGAGAGTCCGCGTAAAGATAAGTTGTTACCTCTCAAACATCCAGAATCTCGGCTCGATAGTGAGAAATACTAGATCAGGAGGTATCGGACTTAATACATGTAGAAGCAAAGAATGAGTATCCAACAACATGGTACCTGACACATGAATTCTAAACCTAAGTAATGCATTGAAGAACACCAATACTCCTACTCACCCAACCACATACCTCTGAAACTACAAACCTGCACGCTGGAAAGCCAATAGTATATACATACAATGATATAGTTCAGGTAGTACAACAATTTCAAGGAGTGAGAATCAATATGAAGCAGCAATTGAGAATTTATATATCAACAAATAATGCAAATGGTTCACTTACACCTAACAGTCAATGAAGTGCAAGATGATGCAATGTAATGTCCGATAATCATGACACACGTCTATTCTATGATACACATCTACTGATCAACTTAGACCGGAACTCATGGGGGTCTCACATAGACCATGTATCCATTGAAAAAGACTTCGGTTGCCGAAAAAGACCTTGGCAGTAATAAATGACCAAAAAAGACCTCGACCAAAAATCATACTCGTCGAAAGAGACCTCACGCCAGAAGAGACCTCGATAATATTCATGACTGGTAGAAACCACAACCCAAATATCGATATCTTTGATAATAATCACGATTGATAGAAACTTCGACTCCAAATATCAATATTTCTATCCTATCTCTTTTTTCATAATCTAACACAGACAACCATATACACAAAGGATGAATAAATGAATGAGAAAGAAAACACACAATATCACGCAATATTACTCAACAGTTACATAAAATATGTCAATAATTAATTCACAACACTTATATAAGTTTTTCATATTCGAATTTCCACATTAGAACGTCAATTCACACAATTCTGATCTTATTCAATAAATCATTCACGTAATTACACATTCAGAATCAATTAACATTACATCTCCATCACACAATTCGGAAAGACAAGGTTCAACACACTATGGGTTAGAGATTCATTTGCCTTAGCAAAAGTATTACGATCTCTCTAAAGTTGGAGCTTTCTCCTTCCAATTATATTTCAAAGCACCACAATCTAGTCAAAAATACGCTCACAATCACATTTCGAAGTTAATGACACTAAAATCATACAATTCGGGAAAGAATGGTACAATCATCCAAAATTTTGATACCAAAAATCAAGGCTAAAATCTAGTAATTTTTAGATAAAACGTTCTTCATGTAATGAGAAATCTATTGGTGAAAATCGTTCTCAAATTGAAGTTAAAATGAGCTTATAACAATCAATTTTTGTTTAAAATTTGAATTTAAGAAAAATCCCAAAATTCTTTCATTGAATCACAAATTTTGATGTTAAAAATCAAGAATTAATCTATGAGTAACAAAAATTTAGGTTAAAAATAGCTTATCCAATAATTTTCTAGTAAAATCCCTTAAGAAATCTCCACTAGAGATTAAAAATATAAAAAAAAATGATTCATCGCGATCGTGGCTAATAAACCTTGCAATCTTGAAAGCCACACAGGCTGCTCATTGTGACTGCGATGTAGAGTCCGTGATCGCGAAGCGAAGCACAAGGTCGGGTGCCTCATCGCGATTGTGGGAGCCTGCTAACAAACGCGAAAAGATACTCACGGGGATTTAGTGAACGTAAGCCTTAAGGCTATGAACATGAAGAACAAAAGTGGCACCGGGAATTAGCAATTTCAACAAAACACAAAATCACAAAATGGACTCTCAAAATTCGTTAGAAACCCTATATACACAAACCATATATGCATTCCTACTAAATTCAACATTCTAGATTCAATGAAACCATTGAAATTGAATATGGGATCTCCTTGACCTGAAATCCGATAAGTCGCAACTAAACTATCTGATTCTGAAAACTCTTCTCGATCAATTTTCATATTTCAAAACTGATGGAACCGATGAAATTTTATTCTGAGACTCAAAACTCTAAATGACTCTGAAACTCAAAATTAAGCAACTTAAGTAATTAAAATCCAACCCTTCAGTAAAACCTCAACTTTTTCACCAGATTGTTAAAAATCAACTTTCACAACCATTCAGATATGACTCGGGACAACTAATGGGAAAGGTAAAAATGATAATTTTGTCAAAATGCCAAAAATGACCTTTAGGATCATTACATCATCCACCACTAAATACCATGTTCATCCTAGAACATAAAACAAAGTTCATATCTGAAGTCTCGAAAAGATAAGAATAATGGGCCTATATATTAGACTAGGTCTCTTAAATAGCCTCTCTCATGGGCAATGCTGCCACTGGACCTTCACTGAGTCCATCTCTTTTTGTCCTTAGTTTCTGGATCTGCCTGTCTAGAATGACCACAAGCTCCTCCTCATAGGTCAAATCTGGACTTAAATCCACTAGATTAAGGAATATCACATGAGACTCATCTGGGATGTGACGTTGTTGTATCGACACATGAAACACTAGATGTGCAAAAGATAGACTAGGTGATAAGACAAGTTTGTAGGCTACCTTTTCTACTCGTTCTAGGATCTCAAAAAGGCGAATATACCTAGGGCTTAGCTTGTCTTTCTTTCTAAACCTCATGATACCTTTCAAGGGCGAGATCCACAACCACACATGATCACCCTCCATGATTTCTAAAGGTTGAACCCTACTATCAACATAACTCTTTTGACGATTTTAGGTTGTCAACGACTGGCTCTAAATCAATCATACCTGCTCCATGGCATTTTTAAGCAAACCAATGTTTGGAGTGTCCACCGTAATCTAAACAAACCATCCAAAGGGGTTATTACCAAACAATGAACTAGCCCACGAGCCAATCTAAACCAAAATTCTCTAAAAACACGACATAGTCCTCTAGATGAATCTCCTTCTCCCATAGCCATGAAGCAATGTTGAAGTACTAATCGTCAATACCAACAGCGAATCTGAACTAATCATCACACCCTCATAGTATACATACGCCAAAACCTTAGTCATCTTTCATTCTCGCAACATAGTCCTCCCCCGAGTTTAAGCTACACAAATTTGATCTTTAGACAATATAATTCATGAGGGAGAACCCAACAAATCTGACACCAAAGAAAGTAACAATCAGGTACCAACAGTGAATGATACTCTCAAGCAATAGAAAAATATTCACTCACCAACAAAACATGGAAAAATGAGTTAGAAATCAAATTACTTTCCAAAACAACATTCTCATGGAAAACATTTTCCTCCGTAGCAAACACAACCTGAATTACTATTGAGTCTCTTTCCAACATGCCTCAATGGAAGAAAACAAGAATTGTCCACAAAATTGTCCAATAAGAACTGACTAACGCCAATCCATTCTAGTCATTCCTTCCCTAACTGAAGCTAAAAATGAGCAAAACCATCAAAATAGACAAAACAGTGGATAAACGAAATCCTAGAACTTCAGCTTTTGTTTGAAGATAAAACCAACATCAATAAATATACTTCTTATTCTTGTAAATGTTTTTTAATTTTTTTTTCGTCTAATCAAAGCCACATAACGAAAAGGAATAGAAAACATAGGGGATTACAAGGTGGACAACCACAACTAAATTCCCATCAACAAACTTCATGGCATATCATGAAGTGTCTTTCCAACATGCCATAATGGAGAAAATAGGAAATACTTGCAACGCATGGAATTGAGTAATGCGAATGTTCCCTGAATTGAGGCCAGAAGAATGAGACAATTACCAAATTTTACCAAATGTCATCAGTGCAAATATTTTCATTAATCAAATTTCTCTCTGTTGAGGGCTACTTCAGTTCATTAATGAGGAGCAAATATAATTGACCATATAGCAAGAGCTTGGGGAATTCTTAATGCATGTAAGGGTAAAATCGAAACAAAAGGAAAAAAACCAAAGGAACCAAGTTCTAGGCAAAATCATCATCATGTATGTAATCAGGAGATAATCTCTTTTTGGGCAAATGACTCTCGGAAGAGAGTTTGCTCTTCTCGTATATTTTAGTATCCACTAAAGGTCTATTTAACTTGTTTCTTGGCTTTTGTAAAGGTTTAAAAAATGCAGGTAATGTACTCATAGAAGTTCCATTAGGAGTTGCTGCTGACAGGGCTTGAGCTTGCAATATCAAATCCAGTTTCGGAAATGAGTTTTCTTTACCACTAGACAGCTTCCTTGATGATGTCGTCTTTATTGATGGTGCTTGACATGGAGATGAAAATGTGGACTTTATCTTAAGCATTTCTTTGAAATTAGGCGAATCTCTATTTTCCACCTCTTGTTTTGGCTTTAGAGTTGATTCAACAGGCACGAGCTTCCCTTCCACTTGGCAAGTGAAAACAAACGAAACCTGCAAACATTAGAAAAGTGAGTATTCCAATATAATATAATAAACAGCAAACAACACCCCGAGGTATATAGAAGGTTAAAAGTTTGCCCTTCTCTTTTCGCGTCATTATGTAATATAGACCTTCTATACTAACTTTTTTTTTTTTTTTAAACATTTAGAGTATGACACGTGATTTAGCTTTTTGTAGATCTTTAAGTACATTAAATTAGAACTCAGAAGTTTGACTCTGTGTTCTTTCCTTTTATTTCTTCATTTATGTTTTGTTGCTTGGGGGCACATAGAGGAGAAGGGTTTAGTCTGAGCTCAATGCAATAGTAATTTGAACCCTCCGTTTACCTCATCTACTGCCGCAGACTGGAAAATTACATCTGGTACTGATTTTGGTGAAAAGTGATGACCCCAACTGGCCAAGTTCTCTTCCTTGGGAGCTCCGATCTGGTGAAGAGTGTTTAT
>DF357881.1:66091-83454 GCA_000787875.1 Solanum virginianum | reverse complement strand
GATCTGGTGAAGAGTGTTTATGAGAACCAAATTACCGAACTGATAGTTGGACTGTACAAATAAATACCGACCTGCTTCTCTGAGCTTTGTAATGTATGCATGCAACCAGCTACATCTGCAAATCCCCCAATATCCTCTTGATCAGGCTGATGACCCTGAGTGTGGAACTCAGCTTTGGTGTTGTCATCTGGCATCCCTGCATCTGGTTGGCAGCGGTCACAGCTCATTTTTTCATGAATCTCAGACCTGCATTAACACTTGGAAGTTGAATTAAATATGGAAGACAACAAGCATTTTGGTCATACATGATACAAAACTATAACAGACCATGGAGATGAGAGTAACAGCGATTCATGATAAAATGGCTGAAGCTACTCAAATTCCAAACACTATCAGATCATTGCTACAACATGTAGAAACATAAAAATTACACAATGTGAGCTTCCATAAGTTTTCTGCTATCCAGTAAACCCCTCCAATATAGTAGAGGATCTTTCTTCTAATCCAAAATTATGAATCTTAACCAGATTATCACTGTATATACATGAAGGTAGTAGGTCAGTATTATAACCATTATTCCCCTTTAAATGTGCCGTAGCAAAATAGCTAACATATTAAAGAGCATACCACAAAAATTAAGCACAATGCCAGCTCTTTCTCTTTCTTTCTCTACATATGCCCCCTACTGTCCTCTTTTATTGAAACTTCCCCTCAGTTCAGTAATACAGTGGGCAATGACCCGCAAGCCAAGCACTGAAAGCAGAATCACTGCTACCTTTGGCTCTATAGCTTTTATTGTTGATATATGTCAAGGATCATTAGGCTCTCAATTTTCTTTGAAATCCAATGATTGTCAAGGATGGTTAGGCTCTCAATTTTCTATGAACTCCAGTCATACTCCATAAATAATAAGAATACAAAGGGGCATCACATGAAGGCATGTGCCAGAAATGATGCAGCTAGTGCTTGCTAAGGAGCCGTTTGTCCATGGAAACTTTTTTCTTTTTTTTTCCAAACATTATTGTAAAATATTGTTTGATTATACATTTAAAGCTTGAAGAGGTTAAGGAGGCTATGCATAACATGAGGAAGGGAAGGGCGAACAGGCCAAATGGAATCCCGATGGGATTTTGGAAAACCCCAGACAAAACAGTTATGGAGTGGCTAATTGGGTGGTTTAATGTCATTTTTGGGACAATAAATGCCCGAAAATGGAAGTGGAGTACAAATGATCCCTTGGTACAAGAACAAGGGTGATATTCAGAATTGCAACAACTATAGAGATATCAAGCTACTACTAAGCCACAGTCTGAGAGCTTTGGGAGAGAGTGGTGGAGATTAGGGTGAGGAGGGGTGCATCTATCACCGAGAACCAATTCGAATTCATGTCGGGGCGATCAACTTCAGAAATCGTTCATCCCTTAAGGAGATTGGTGGAGATGTAGCGAAAGGAACATAGACTTACATATCATGTTCATTAACCATGAAAAAGTATAGATAAAGTCACTAGGATTCTATGGAGATATTTGAAGGCTAGAGGTGTGTACATGTAACTTATATTAAGGTGATTAAGGACATGTATAATAGAGCCAAGGCCCGAGTAAGGGTAGTGAGAGAAGACAGAATACTTCCCAATCAAGATAGGGTTGCACTAGGGATCAACTCTTAGCCCTTTTTTATTTGCCTTATGATGGATGAATTGACGTGGCATATTTAAAAGAAGGCGTCACATTGTATGCTAATTGCAAATGACATAATATTGATCGAACACACATGGCACATTTAACACTAGACAAGAGGTTTGGACTACGAAGACAGGCTCTAGAGGCTAAAGGGTTCAGGTTGAGTAGAACTAAGACAGAGTACTTAGAGCACAAGTTCAATGATGTAAATAACAAGGCACGTGTGGAAAAGAGAATTGATACACAAGTTATCTCCCCAAAAAGAAGTTCCAAGTATCTTGGGTCAACTATCAAGGAAATTGCAAGCCAAAGGAAAAGGGGATGGAAGAGAAAATATGAAGAAGTTATTTTAGATGGATGTCTTTCGTAATTTATGTGATGCTTTGTTAGTTTTCTTTTTTTTTTTTCCAATTTCTCATGATACTTTTTCCTTGGCAATATACATTAACCCACCTTGAGCAGAAGAAAGTGGTACTGAAAATTTCACTTATTTCATTAGCTTCATTGAACTTCAATAGATTAGAAACATGGGAGGCATTAATGTCAATCTTCACTCCGAAATTTAATAAAATGCAGCTAAACATGCTCAAGAGAAGTAAGAACAAAAAGAACAAAAATAAAATCTACCCTTTTCATTGATTCGACCACTTTGTTTACTATTGAGTATTGATGTTGGATAGTTTTTGTGATGTACAAGTTGCAGTATTAAGCTTAAATCACCTTACTTGAGGTAGGATTTGTAATTTATAGTGTTTAGTTCAAAGTATCTATTTTAAGTATAATTTATAACTTTTTATCTTTTCAAGTACATAGGAGAAGTGTATATTGGCATCTCCTTTTCTGTGATATTTTTTTTTAAAGTGATAATATTGTATTATAATTGCAAATTAAATTGTCACACTAAGAAAGTATCAAGACTATTACAAATTTGTACCCTTGTATCCACACACACCCCCCAAAGAAATTTCCTTCTCGATAAATCCTAATCTTGTAAAGATAGTAACTAAAGTAAGTTGGCTCCTGTAAATCCAAAATAAGAAATAATTTGATTTTACTGTCATGGCATACCTTTTGGGCTTTAGTGGACATACCTAAGGTGTCAAAATAAATGTCATAGTTCTGTTTGTCAAATTTTCTCTTGAAATTTTTTTGTGAAATAAATGAAACAGATGTATCTCTTACTTTGTAACTCTCTAATATCCATTTTTGCCCTCCACTTAATTTCAACTTCTTTAGTTGATTGAATATTTTATTTCACTTTTGTCTTTGAACGTACTTCAAAACTTCTCCAAATTTGATTTGTGGAATATCAAAAATTGACTACTGAGAT
This sequence comes from Solanum virginianum, assembly GCA_000787875.1. NCBI lineage: Eukaryota > Viridiplantae > Streptophyta > Magnoliopsida > Solanales > Solanaceae > Solanum > Solanum virginianum. The sequence goes on along the minus strand of DF357881.1, from coordinate 80,442 downwards.
GGAGAGTATAGCTCCAGTTCATTTGTATTAATCTATCAAGACATGTTTGAAGATCAAAAATCTATATATTTTTGAGATATTATGTCTATGATATTTAAATATCCTTTCACGGCATAATTGAGAGAAAAGGTCCAGTGTCTGATCATTCACAACTTACACAGTTAGAAAAGATGATAAAAGAAAGAAGAGAAAACAAAAGAGATAAATCAAGAGAGAGAGAGAGAGAGAGAGAGAGAGAAAGAGAGAGAGAGAGTCGTTTGATTAGATACTTATTTGTCATGTCACAAATCAGCTCATTTTAATATCGTTTAGAGATCAGCGTAAAGATTGTTGTTGTGCTAGATGAATACAACATACAACAGTGGTCCCAAAAGCCATTAAGTTGTTTGTCTCAAGCATTTTGCATGATTTTTAAAATTTCATAACGATATGGAAGGAGCTAGCACAAGTGTTGGGCCCGTGCTAATCTATCTAGTCTAAAGAAAAGCTACAAAGAAGAGGGCTTCATATTTGTTCAAGGTGTCTGCAATGTGGTCAGGAGCGTGAAAGCAATGAGCATGATTTGTTACATTGTAAGACAACAACAAATCTGTGCCACATGTTCTTTTGTATTTTGGGCATAAATTGGGCTATGCTTACTTCTACTATGGATCTTTTGGATCATTGGACGAATGTGGGAAAGAGAAATGGAGAGGAAGAGTGGTGGAAGATCATTCCAGCATGTATTTGGTGGATAGTATGGGAAGAAAGGAACTCAAGACATTTTGAAAATACTAGCAATCTCATTCAAGAGATTAGATGAATTGTCTTAGCTTGTTCCTTTTTTTGGTGTAAACACAATTTACAGGGGCAAGTAGGAGATTAGTAGATTTAACTGGTAAAGTGTCAAGATCTGTTGATAGGAATTTTTTCTTATTTGTTGTTGCTCTTTTTGATGATGTAAAGCTCTAAATTCAGCAGCAGTTATGCTGTTGAGTTTATATAAATGGTTACCTTTCTCAAAAAACAAATAAGTAAATAAAAATATATATTAGCAAATTTCGGTCCTATATATGCATAGATAGCATGGATATCCGTATTATCCATCATTCAACCCATTTTTTTATCCACATGAGTTGGAAATTTTGTTCATTTTTATCTAACCTGGTCATTCACCCAGCACTACTCAGATGCAAAAAGAGAAAAGGGAACGGGAGAGGTGCAATTCCACATAGTAGAATCCCCAACTTCACCATAACGGATAAAAATACTTGAGCCATTTGAAGGTATAGGAGATTTTGCATAATGCATTAGTTATTGCATTTAGCATGGGGACATACCTAGTATCATGAAATGTGAACAGGTCCCGCAGATCTTCTGCTGAGAAAAAGTTTCCCTGCAATCATATATTAGTACCACATTTCAGCAGAAGAATAAGCAAAAAAATAATAAACTCTAAAAAATTACCTGGATATCACAATCTGTTTGTTCCTGCTGAATAACTTTCTGAAGACCTTCCTTCGACATCTGACGCTGGTAAACCTGCAAATAAAAATAAATTTCTTCAATGGAACAATGAGAGAAGATAGGAAAACGTTAAGCAAAGGCTTCTAGGAATCAAACCTTTTCCTCAATAGTTCCTGTACTCAAAAACCTATAGATGTAGACCCTCTTCTTTTGTCCATCTCTCCAGACTCTTGCAGCAGCCTGCAGAAGAGTTGGAAAATCTGAATATTATGTACCTGATAAGCAACATATTCTCACATCATTTGGTAATTGTTGGGCAAAGCTTTCACCTGTTTGTCATTGGCCGGATTCCAGTCAGGATCAAATAAAACCAGACGGTTCCCACCAATCAAATTAAGACCGCAACCTCCAGCCTTGCTACTCAACAGAAATGCAAACTCATCCTAAAAGATGCACCAAATAAGTCTTGGTAAAGCCAAATCTATCTAAGATAAACAAGTGTAACAAAATCCCCAGGTACCTTTGTTGGATCATTGAAATGATTAACTAGCTTCTGTCTTTTACTAATTGATGTAGTTCCATCAAGTCTCAAGAAAGGATATCTCCTTTCACGGCATAATTGAGAGAAAAGGTCCAGTGTCTGATCATTCACAACTTACACAGTTAGAAAAGATGATAAAAGAAAGAAGAGAAAACAAAAGAGATAAATCAATTACTTATTCATTAACGAAGAGGAAACAAATGAGAGAAATTCAGTCATACACTAAAAATTTGAATGTAATAAACAAATAAGTATGAGTGTTCGCATCTTGAAAGCAAGCTGTTGACCTTCATTATATTATGAAACAGAAGTTACAGCCACCAAACTAGTTTGACTGATGCTACTGTTTTACCAGCAGATATAGACTGAGAGTAACTAAAAAAGCTAGAGCCTAGAGATAATGCAGTCACTTGTCCCAATACATATGGAACTTAGAACATCAGAAACGAGGAAAACACTCGGTATTTAAGATTGATGAAGATCAATGCGCCAACTGGCATGTATCTTACTTCAGGAAAACACAAGTACTCGACTAAAATGTTGAATGGAAAGAAGAAAGCTGCTACATCTGCAAAAAAAGGAAGTGTCACTCCTAGGACTGGCTAAATTTGGATAGTATAGTCTGTTGGTGATGGATTACTAAACCACTGCCAATAAATATCTTCCCATTCTCTTCTAACAGTATATAGAGCCAACCAAAATATATGTAACACTTTTAACCAATATAAAAAATGATTTATTGATCCCAATAGGCCTATTATTAAACAAAAATACTAGTTCTAACCCATCCCAAAGCCCTCCCCATGCACATCAGAGAAAAGATAGAATGCACTTTTACAATATTCATACTATTTACCCCTTGAAATCATTATTTCATAATTGTGATACCAAGCCATGACATCATAATTCTACACAGGCATCCAGCAATAACAGATTCATGCTGGATAAATATTTGGAGTCCGGTCCCTGATGATGCTAAGAGGTCTATGAGACTCAGAAGCTGAAATTAAAACGAGAGTAAACTAACGATACATCCAAACCGAAGATAACTAAGATGTGTAACAAAACTCATATTCACACTTCAGATTCTGTTAATTATAGTTACTTCTTGATACCTGTGTGTAGTTGGAAACCAAAACAATCCTATCATCTGTTTTCTGGCGAAGCTGAGCCAGTAGCCGGGCTAAGACATGCATTTTCCCTGACAGTTCAATCCACAACCCAGCGCCACCAGTCCATGAGCCACACCTAGCAGATTATTTGTGAGACCATTCCTTTACTTGGAAAAAATTAAGTTGAAGACGAACTTCAGAAAGAAAGTTCGCAAAAAACAACTTACCTTCCAGAAAACATTTCTGGAGGGAAAAAGCGAATGCAGTCCTCAAAACCAGATGTCCCTGGACTTCCACTTCGTATCGTGTCATATATAAGCTATAGATATTTGACATTAGTAAGCAACAGTTTTGTTACTAGGAAATTGAATAAGCACAAGATGGATAATATCATGGTTAGGAAATTTTTGGTATTATATGGCGCTATGAAAGTCACGAGAAAACGCAGTACAAGTTAACACAAGAGAGGCGAACCAGGGTTTTGGGTATTTATGTTGGGAGGAGGGTGGAGGGCGAACTAAGCAGGTGTCTGGACTGGCTTTTGGCTTTTAAACACTCTTTTAATTGTTTAAGTGTTTGGGTATCATAAGAACTGCTTTAAAGCACAACCGTAAAGTAGAAAAAGTAACAAAAAAAAGTGAAATGCCAAAAGTTGGGGGTTCCCAACTTATGGCTTTTGACTTTTAACTTAAAGGCCACTTAAATAAAAAGCCATCCAAACACGTCCTATACTCCCCGTAATTTTGAACCTGTGGTCTATAGGAGTTGGGCTAGAAACTCACAGGAAATTTCTTTGATATCAAAAAGATAAAGTAAACAACAAGAGCTATCCTAAAAGTTCTGATCTTCCAAATTCAAATCCTCGAGAAGGTTCATTTTACTGAGGTTCCTGCAAGTATTGACTGTTAACTGTGAAAATTGAACAATTCCAAAAGGATTATATCATGGTTCTTTCTATGTTAAGTAAGAAATTTTGTTACCTCCTATTTGAGATTACAATTCTGTTGTCATATGACAGTGATAAGGAAAAGCAGTAGCAAGGTAAAGCAAAGACAATTCAAGAGTTCTTTTTTATCCAGAATTTCCAATCTTAAAGAATTAGTCTTCTATGGAAGTCCCATAAGTAAAGATCACCATTAACTTCACCACTATCTTGTAAAGTGCAAAAAGCTCTTAACACATATTTTGTATCAAAGCTATATTTTCAGATATATTGTCAAGGTATCAACGTGGGCAATAGTTTCAGGTACATTTTATAAGTATCAGTTTTCTCTTTGTTTAATGTGTTTTGTATTCTGTTAAATTAAGAAACTAAAGAGAAGGTAGGGGAAAATATTTGACATATATAAGGGGAAAATAGTGAAAAACTCAACTAGAACACAACAAAACAAAACTTGTAGCTTTGCTGGTATCTTAAAAGAGACTTAACACCTGGAATACTTTCCAGTTCAGAAACTAAGCAGTATAGTCGTTACATATGAATAGACTTGAAGAAACTATGAGAGAATGATAGCTCACCTTCGGATGATTGCAAAGCTTCTTTAGAGCTGTTATGTAAGCTAAGACTTTTGATTGTTTTCCTTCTTCAGCGATAGCTCGTTTCACCTGTACTTGGTAGTGGAAGAACAAAAGCAAACTAAATTATCCAAGAAGCGAACTAAATGATATAAATACTTCGCTGGAAAAAAGCTAGCAAAATGAGAATTTTACATTTTTCGAATGTATAAAATGATTGTACAGCTCTGACTGGAGTGGTGTCAACTTGCAACAGACAACTTCAATTATCTGCAGAGTAAAAGGGTGCAATTATTCAGAACCTTCAGAGTGATCAAATTTCTTACCAACATATAATTATTACAACAACCCCAATGTAGTCACAGAAAATGGAGTCTGAAGAGGGTGGAGCATACGTAGAACTTAAACTACCAACGTATTATTATCTAGATAAATGAGTAGACATTCTTTTGAGAACCTTCTGATTTCTTCATTTTTTTTATTTGCTGTTAACAACTTGTAACATTTTCATTATTATTATTATTTATGCTTGTGGTAAAAAATACTGCCTGCTGCAATATTTGTTAGATAGAAAAGGTTTCTTCAACATCATAAGAATGAGAACACAGTCAAAAGCAGTATTAAAACCCAAAAATGTCACATAATAATTCGAGGACAAAAGGTTAACTATTCTACTTGGTCTGAATTTTGTCCGGCAAACATACAGGAGACAAACGAGTTTGCCATAGATGCCAAATCAGAACTTGGTAGTCCATCACTTAATTAACACCTCAAACAACAATCTGCCAAAATAACTGATCTGATAGAGTAGATAAAGTCAAGGTACTTCTTTAAATGTCAAATCTTCTAAAGCACAATCAACACTTTTCATAATATACTATATTACAATATGTAATGAATTAAAGATAAGGCATACCTTTGGTGGTAGGTGGTTTGACAATAACGCATTTGTCCTCCTCAAAATAAACTGAGACTCGTCGAAAAAAGGAAAAGACTGTCAGTGATGTGCATAAAAAACAAATCAAATCATTACATGCAAGAATTTGCCAGATTCGGGTCCATAACAAGCAGAGCCTTAAACAAGAGGCAGACACTAAATTCTGCAATGAGTGTGATATCCTAATCAAAACCAAATTGCACTAATTTAATTTTCTAACATATGTAATTGTATTTCATTTCTTGAATATTATGATTTCCCAAATTTAATGATTTTATTTATTGCTTCCAAAAGAACAATAAAAGATTATGGAGTGGCTCAAGCCTTCTAGGTTCATACAATGATATTTCCATTATATCTCTGTCTTCTGCACTGGATTGTGGGTGTAGAATTGCTAGCCACATCAGTGAATAGATCAATAACAAGCCGAAATACTGAAACTGCACAATTTTTAGTGGAAAGCTTGCCTGATTAACTTTGGAACTCAGTTCAGCAGACCGGTCAGATCCTAATTTCTTCTCTTCCTCTGTGGCAATGGGTTCCCTACCACAGATTATTGGTGTCTACAAACAGTTGGATCGAAAACCAAAGTAAGGTAAATGCTTATATATTGAGAGAGAGAGTGATAACCAATATCTGTCTCCTTACCCAGAAAAAAAGATATGGATTGTGCATTCAGGGATGATATAACAAAAAAGATTATCTGCTCTTTAAACCCCCACAATAATGTGTAAAAAAAGAATAAGGATATAAGAAACATGTTAAATTTTTTTGAATTCAGCTCACCTCAAAATAACGCCGAAAGTGTGCAGCATCACCCAAGATACCTGGATTCGTGAAATTAACCATGGCATAAAACTCTTCTAGATCATTCTGGAAATTTGTAGGAAAGAAAAATGCATTATGTAGCAAGAACAAATTATGTTAATAAAAGATATTAAAGAAAAAATTCAGATAGGGTCTCACTTGCATTGGTGTCCCTGACAGCAGAACCCGGCGCTTGCATGCTAGAGCAGCCAACGCCTAATCGCAAGTTTTTAATTAGGCTCAACAAGGATTACAGAGTTGATCAACAAAAAGTAATCTCAGTCGTCAAAATAAGTAAACATGTCTTACTCGATTAGTCAGTGTTTGATCATTTTTCAATCTGTGAGCCTCATCACATATGAGAAGGTCGCATGATCCGGAATTACTGAATTTTGAAGAATGCATCCGAAATGTCTCATACGAAACAATCAATACCTGGGAGAACATTTATGAATTGATACCCCTCAACCATAATATCAGTAGAATAACTCAGAAAACTTACCTGTATATTACTACAGGTATTGATAAAACTTTCTATGCCAGACACAACATCATCTCTGGTGCTTTCACATAAAGCAACAAGTTTAACTCTTTCACCAACCCACTTATTGATTTCAGCCTCCCAATTACTAACGAGACTAGTAGGAGTCACAATTATTGCCTTCCTGACCATTGGTTTTCCATCAAATCCCTGGCGAAGAAGAGTGTAGAGTAGTGTGATTGATTGAAGAGTCTTCCCCAAACTGTACTAGAATGCAAAGAGAAGCCAATAAGCCAAAATGAAACACCTAAGATCACTCAACTTAAAAGCACATAGTCAGGGAGAATAATCAAAAATACTTTACCCCATATCATCAGCTAAAATGCATCCATTAATGTTGAAGCTACTAAGTGCACCTGAGACACAGTCAAACGTGAACTGGACCCCTTCCCTGCACGTAAAATCATGTATAGTCATTAAATCATATAGATGCAGTGGCATGCTGCAAACATAGTCAAAATTTAAGAGTTTCTAGATGAAGCTTAATTTTGATTGAAATTCATTTAAAAACAGATTGAGTACCACATGGTATAGATATAACCACATGGTACTGATGTATATCTCAGAAACTAATGTTGCAAATTCAACTTGAGTATTATGAAATAAAATGGCACAAAGTAACCTAACAAGAAGATATAAAGAATTCTTGTGAGTGTTTCACACTATGATACATTTTAAATATCCATAATTTCCAATTCGAACATTACCTTCACATTCATGCACCTAGTTCAATAGCACACCTTAAAATATCACATAAATATAATCAGATACACACTATATCAACTATATCATATGAAGTACCTTTGATGGGGACGAAGGAATCTAACAAGCAAGGGATCCACAATTATAGGTACTAAATTATAACCTTCCTCCACAATTTCTTCAGGCTGCCACAACACCAGAGGTTCGATACCAGGTGGCAGTTCTACATTGTCTTCCACAGCATCTATCTCAGCAGCTTCTGGAGCTTTCAGCCTGTTTGTAATTGCAATCAATGTTGGACTTGTTGAGCCCCATGGCACAAACCTTTTACGAGCACAAAGACGGCGGGCTAGAAGCTCATTATTACTACTGTAACCATTGGAGCTTGGAGGTTTGAATGGCTTCCGGAGATTGGCAGCTGCATCTGTCACTGAATAGACTCGTGGAAGTAGGGACTGTCTTTTCACAATAAGGCTACCCCTGATCTCATAACAATAAGGATATCATAGATCAATATTATAATAGATAATTTTTCTGTAGTATTGTGATTTATCGGAATAGAGAAGACTGAGTAATTCATTTCACACGAAAGTGAAATATGCGTTCAAATACATTAAAAGACAATAAATTTAGAGAGAAAGACATGAATCGGAACATTGGTACAAGATTCAAATTTTATTAAGTAATTGGCCAAACCCAGTAGAATGGATATATAAAAGTCATATAAATGGCCCAAACAACATTAGATTTAGCATAGTTAATCCACGTTTACTGCTGCACTTAAAGTTCCTAGTGAAATAAGACTCTGCGATTGACAAATTAATCAGCTTCTGTCACAATAACATATGAAAAATTGTGAAACCCTAATTCAACCAACATACACAGTACGAGTACAAGTACGAGACAGTGAAAATTCATCCATCTACTACTTATATGCTAGAGGTCTTTGAAAGAATAAAATTATTCACACTACCTCACAAGAGCATCAACATTTTGCGATTTACGGTCTTCATCTGGCGAACTGGTACCCGCCTGAGATTCTAGATTCCTGGTATCGTCGTCGTCGTCATCGCTATTAGATACGCAACCGATGTCATCCTCTGGCTCCATAAGGAATTCATCGCTCGAATCTTCATGTTTTGATGATGAAAGAGCCTCCCCCTCTTCCTCCATTTCTCGTCGCTCAGACGCGAGAGATGCTCTCTCTGCTTAAGGCATTTGAATCTTTCGGTTTAGCGGTAGGTCGAAGCGGGAAGCGTCCCTAGGAAGTGGTAATTGTTTTGTTTGAAGTATATATATTACAAATTACTCCTTAGACGACGGTGGTCTAACAAAAAGTATTATCTTCGCCCTAAATTAATTGAATTTTTTTTAAAAAATAATATTTAAATTATTCAAAGTTCAAGGTAAATATTTGAATCTTTTTCTATATTTATCTTTTTATTTATTGAACTTTTATATTTTCTAGAAGATAAATTACATTACATATTTATGATTTTATAAAAGGTAATAGTGAAAAGTATGGTATAAGTTTTATCTTTAAATATTTTTCTTAATATATGTGAATTACCTCATAAATTTAATTAAAATGGAACAAAGGGAGTAATATTTATTTTATTTATCTTTTATATATATATAAAAGAGGATTTACAGCCTGCTTGCGTGGCACCACGACACGCGATCAAATTCCTTTTCCTAAACTTCATTGTTTTTTCACCCTTACGGTAGTATACCTCTTCGCTTATTCTCGAACGTTACCTTCTCCCCTTCAAACTCTTCACATATACCTCTTCGCTCATCAGATCTATCAATGACTTTGCAACGCACCCACACTAACGCGGCCCAACACCACAACTAGGGAATTCCATTTATCTTTTTCTAACGTTTTTACCCTTTTCCTTTTAAATGATGGGACAAAAGAGATTCTGAATTTTGAAACATCACTTTGACTTTGAACATCTTAATTTGGGTTTCCACTGCTTTGTTTTCCAAAACCAACAAACATTGTTTTTTGCTTTCTAAGAACTCAAGATGAACTTCACATCCCTTGATCAGAATCACTCTCCAAGTATGTTTTATTCCCAAGATTTAGACTTCTTGCTGATCAATAAGTTTTGAAGATGATGAAATCGCCTCGATGTCATACAAATTTTTCCCCTTCTTTTCTTTAATTTTGTTAGGAATATTTTCATTTTTTCTGAATTGAGCAATTCATATATCATTCTGCATGCAATATTGAGATATTCTTTATATGATTGTGAAATTGATAAAGTCAAGAATAACTCCTAAATTTCTTTAGACGTGAATAAATAGGAGAGAGCTAATAAAAAGATACTGAACAACATTCCATTTTATATATAATCAAGGTTGGATTCACCGTTATGGTATTGGATTCATTCAATTTTTTTAGCATTGGTCTATGCATAAAAATACCTACAAATAAAATATATGAATCCTCCTCGTAATGAAAACATCATTGATGTTTTAAGGTTCAAAAAACACGTAAGTGCTAATTAGAATTGATTGTATTTTGTTGTTATCTATTTGACATCATGGAATGGTAAATGTAAGAATTTTTGGGATCGTGAGTCGCACATGTGGATCGATCCGATCCAATCTTAACTCGACCCGAGTATCTAGTTTTAATTTACGTTGATGCAGTTTTTATATAATTGTCCAACCTTATCTATTATAGATAAGGTTGGACGATTATTATCTATTAGAGAGACGATTGTAATCGCTGTAACTGCTCAACCACTTTCCTTTTTTAAGGGAAGGTGGTTGACTCCTAATGGAAAAAAAGGAAGTTAAGAAAAGAAAAGAGAGAGAAACTGCAGAGAAAGTTTAGCAAACTATTTTTGAATATAATCTAACTTCAAGACCGTAAGATCTAATTGTAAAGAACCAGTAAAAGGTTGAGAATTCTTAATTTATCAAAATATATAAGGGCATTTGATTTGTGAACTAGAATTTGTATTCCTAGAGAAACGAACCGTGATCTTGGCTAAAATTCGTTGGTGGCTTGACAACTCTAGTGAAATCGCGAAAATGGTATGACCTGTTGTTCTTGCCCCATTATTTTTGCTAACAAATGGTATCAGAGCATGGCTAGTTGATGGTTAATTCCATGGTTGTATGCCTTGATTTTTGTGTATTTATGGTTAAAAAGATGATTTATTGATGATTGGTGTTTTTAGTAATTTTTCAAAAAAGGCAGATTTGGTTAGGCCTATTTTGATGTTTGTTTAACATTTTTTGGGCCTGATTTTTATATACATCAATTCTACTCGTTTTGACGATTCTGAAATGATATTATAATAGCGAATCTGATTAAAAATGAGTGGGTTATGATCTTCTGATGTTTGGCAGTTTTTCATTGCGTTTTTTAAAAGCAAATCTGCTTCTGTTCTGTAGTTTTTTGAAAATTTTCAGTCAAGTTAACAGCCTAAATTGTGTATTTATCATGATCAACTCGTTTAAAGGTTTTTGAATATATATATATATTATAATAGAAAATTGGATGTAAAATGAGTAACATATGATTTTTTTTAAAATGGCAGTTTTTGATAATTTATTTTTTTTTAAATTATTGTTGTTTTTGTAATTTCTGCTATGTTAGTTAACATTCTTATCTTGAATGTTATTTTTTTCATTATCTATTCGTTTTGGACTTTCCGGAAAGGCATTTTAACAACCAAACAGATTTAAAATGAATAGATTGCGATTGTTTGAAGTTTTTGGATAATAATGTTATCCAATTAAAGTTATATTCATACCTTCAAGCTCTTTATGATTTATTTGTCTTCTATTAAAAATTTCTGACATGTGTTGTTGCATTGAATTGTGTTTCTGAGCCCTAGTTCCTATTTCAGACATGGCTGAACAGGAACAAACTCGAATCATTCCAAGTAGGAGTTCTAGATGTCGAGTTAAAAGAAAAAGTAGAAGTGCACATAATCGAAGAACAAGTGTTCGAGGATGAGAGATCATAAAAAGTGGTGTCTCTAGAATGACACAAGACTTGTTAAGGAATGAAAGGGCTATTCGAAGGGAAAGAGAGAAGAAACTAAAAGAGTTCAAGTCTTTTAAGATGTCCCCAACAATTTCAGTTGCTAGCTTTATTCCACTTTTTGAATTAAAGCGTATAGATCTGAAAAATTATGTGGATCTCTAAGATTGAGAGTATTTAGCTATTTTAGTAGATTCCCTTTGTGAACCATGGAAAGAGAGATTGGTTAAAGTATATCACGAGAATTGGCCTAGCGAACCTTTTAGTTTGTATATACGTTATCTCAAATTTAAGTGGGGAGGATTTTATTACGAATGACTTGTAAACTCATTTAGTTTGTTTATTCAAACATATGTAATATGTTGTTTCTCTCTTTGATATGAATATATGAGTATTATCATATTTTGAAATCTTTATGGTTTCATGGTACATTGAAATATGATAATGATCTAAGAGTTAGTAATCTTTGTAAATAAATCTTTATATTATTATATTTTGAAATTTTTGTGATTTCTTGGTATATTGAAATATGATAATGATCTAAGACTTAGTTATCTTTGTGAATAAGTCTTTATTAATATACTTTGAGAAATTATTTTATGATTTTAGTTAAACATTTGGAGTGTAAATGATGATTGGATATTTTGAATACCCTTTCAATTTTATACAATATATGAAACTAAAATTAGAATTAATTTTCTTGAATGTATATTATACATGCCAATTGATGAGTGTACTTGCATAAATGTCTCTAAGCTACAGATATGGTATAAAATAGTATTATTGTTGACTTAAACAAATGCAAGAAACTAGATGGTGACAATTACGACATCTGGAGTCGTAAGATATGGTATGTCCTGGACAAGCAAAACGCACTCGAAGGCATAAATCATGTAATTAGTCAGCCAGAAGAGGGTAACACTGCTCAACACAGAAGAGAACTTGAAACTTACAAAGCCTAGAAAAGGGCAGATTCCATTGCACATGGAATAATTATAAGCTCCGTGGTTGATAAAAGGATTTTTTAAGGTGAAGAATTTCCTAATACTCATGCAATTTGGATGCACTTGCGAAGAACGTATAGGGGCACTTTTGTGATCCACCTGAGACAGCTAACTATCAAGTTTGACTCTTTGAAAAAGCATCATGATCAAAGTATCAAGCAACATCTTAGGGTGATGTCAAACATGATAGCACAACTTAAGAATGTTGGTCACGTTCTGTTTGATGAGCAACAGGTTCAAGCAGTGATCCGGTCCCTTCCTAATAGTTGGGAACATTTGAAGGTTAACGTAATCCACAATAAAAATATAAAAACTTTTTCTGATGTTGCACGACATGTTGAACTTGAAAACGAGCGACTTGGTACTACTAAAATTACTGCTAATGCCTTTGTGGCTGAATCAAGTGGTACATAATCTTCAAGCTTTAAACGCAAGAAAAATTGGAAGAAGAAAGGAAAAGGTAAGGAAACCGATGAAGGACCCTCTGAGAAAAAGCACAAACCAAATTTCAAGAAAGGAAAAAGATTTTTTAAGAAAAGAGACAAGATTAAGATGAAGTTCTACAATTGCTATGTTTTGGGTCATTTCGCTCGTGAGTGTACCGAGTCGAAAAATATAGCATTTCTAAGTTGCATCTCTAAGTGTTGTATATGTTGCAAGCATTAAGTTTAGATGGAGAAGCGTTTGTGGATTTTCATCGAGTTACATCTAGATCTAGATGGACTTATGTGGGGAACAATGCAAGAATGAAAGTCAAGGCGTCAAGGAAATAGACACTTGTAAAATAGACTTGCGTGGTGGCCTATTCTTGATGTTGCATGATGTTTTGTATGCTCCAAAGATTTGATGAAACTTAGTATTTGTCTCAGTGCTTTTAGATGATGTTTTTATTTATTTTTTAGTTGCAATGGTATTATAATAGCACTAGATGGTGTTTTGTATGGTTTTGGACTTTGTTATGATCATTTCATCATTTTAGATTGTTAGAATAACACTAGATAATGTTTTGTATGGTTTTGGACCATGTTATGGTCGTTTCATCATTTTAGATTGTAATCTTACAACTTATGACTATTATGTTGATCGTTGTGTAATGGCATGTTCTTCAAGTAATAATGATATTGATGTTGTTACATGGCATACAAAATTAGGTCACATAGGATAAGAACGAATGAATAGGTTGGCAAAAGAAGGACATTTAGGTCCTTTATTCAAAATTGAATTGCCAACTTGTGAAAATTGTCTTGTTGGAACGATTGCACGAAAAATCATTTGGAAAAGCTAAGAGAGCTGAGTTCCCACTTCAATTAATCTATTCTGATATTTGTGGTCCAATGAATGTGAAGGCAAGTTCTGGGTGCCACATATTTCATTATATTCATTGATGATTTCACTCGTTTCGGTTATGTCTACTTGATTTCTCATAAATCCGAGCACTAGAATGCTTTAAAAGATATATGAATGAAGCTGAAAATCAATTAGACAAAAGAATAAAGATTTTGAGAACCGATCGAGGATGTGAATATCTGTCGAATCAATTTGAAGAGTTATGTAATGAAAAGGGCATAATCAGACAATTAACTACTCCTTACACATCTTAACAGAATGGTGTGACTAAAAGAAGGAATAAGACATTGTTGGATATGGTAAGGTCTATGATTAGGGGTGGGCATGGTACGGTACGCTATGATATTTAAAAATTCGGTATGATAATTTCGGTATGATAATTTCGATATC
>DF357881.1:37071-55726 GCA_000787875.1 Solanum virginianum | reverse complement strand
AAGTCTAAGGTGGGTGGGTTTCAACCATTGGGTCCTTTCACCCATGGTTCCCAATCTTCCATTTCTATGAAAATTACATGTTCCCAAGTTGTGTCGCTTATGGGTATTATTTATTAGTGATTATGATCATATACTATATTGGGGTTTCATGAAAGTGTGATTGAAAACACATGTTTACTCATTTTAAGTCTATACCATGAGATGATTTGCCTATTATGATTATGCATGTTTTAAGCTATAGAACTATGATCTCTCTTGATATTTGATGGGGGTTTTCAACGTACTTCACATGAGGGTTTTACCAAGTATTGGTGGGTTGATTTACGTTAGAATTTCTCATATGATTTTACTCTTGAATTGCATGGTTTTATACTAGCATAACACACCCCCAAGTGTTTGATAAAATATCCGGTTACGGATTCTTGAGTCGTTGGTGAGTCCTTGACTCCGAGGACATACTTCTCTTGATTTATGCTATGTATTGACTCTTCTTATGTTTTGGAAACTTATTGCTATGAGGGTGAGCCCGGTGATTGTCTTGGCCCCCACTCCTATCTATGTATTGGAGGTGTTGTTGGAACCTTATGATATGTTAATGTTACACTATTGGCTTGTTATGTTTCTATGGTATCAAAGTTGTCTCTTAGCCCTGTTTTTCCCTTTTTTTTATCTCTTGTTGTTGTTTTATTTCTTCGATGACCAAGGATGTGTAATGATATGTTAAGAGGCTTGTTTGGGGTCCCTTCGGGTTTCCTATTTTCCGTGTCACGTCTAGGCTCTATGTCTGGCTCGTGATAAACTTGGTACCAGAGCACTAGGTTGATAATGGTCCTCAGAATTCAACACACCGCGTTGATTAGAGTCTTATTCATGGTTGTGTTATGTACCACAACTATGAGTAAGAGGCTATGAGACGTTTTAGGAAATATTTCCCTTCTTCATGATCTATGTCGTGCTATAGAAGTTAGGTAAAGTTTCCCCTCTAACAAATGTTCTTTGCCATTTTTAGATCATGCCTAACACAAGAAGAAGGAGAGCCCGCAAACTCGAGGAACAACCGACTCATGAAGAGCTCCGTAATGCTCTCACCTTGCTAGCTCAAGCCATGGCCAATCAAGTCAACCAAGGGGCCTAATCCCCTCATGCTCCTACTCCGACATCTCGGGTGAGGGATTTCATGAGGATAAACCCACCAGATTTCAATGGATCTAAAGTGGATGAGGACCCATAAGAGTTTATTGATGAGGTGTACAAAGTATTATTCTATTATGGGTGTGAGATCGGAAGAGAAGGCGGAGTTGGCGGCTTACTAACTCAAGGGGGTGGCCCAAAGTTAGTATACTCAATGGAAGGAGTAGAGGGGGGTCAACAATGTGATTCTATTGGAGAAGTTTAAGGCGACATTCCTTAACCGGTTATTCCCTTTTGAACTTAGGGAGGCCAAAATGATGGAGTTCATGAATTTGAAGCAAGGATCTATGAGTGTGAGGGAGTATGCCCTCAAGTTCAACCAACTATCTAAACATGCTCCGCAATTGGCGGCCAATCCAAGGTCTAGGATGAATAAGTTTATGATGGGTGTACCCAATTTGGTGAATGAAGAATGTCGTGCCACCATGTTGATAAGTGACATGGACTTGTCCCGCCTTATGACTTATGCCGAATAATTAGAGGGGGAGAAGTTGAGAAAGAGAAGGGGTAATGAGACTAGGAGGGCCTATTTTGATGGTAAGTTCCAAGGTCCCAAAAGTGGCCGGTTTCATCAAAGCCAAGGGTCTTCTCATGCTCCTAAGAGAAGGCTTACCAATGACAACCCAAGGGTCTAAAGTGATGGTGGTATGGGGCCTAATGCTATATGTCCAAAATGTGGTAGGGGCCATGGGTGGCCCATGTTTAAAGGACACTAATGCTTGCTATAGTTGTGGAGAAGTGGGTCACAAGAAGGTTGATTGTCTTCGTAATCGCAACAAAGGTAAAGATTTTCGTCCATAAGGCGAGGGTACAAATGCGGCTCCTTTGGGGAGAGGAGGCCAACAAGGTGGTGCCCCAAGGCACAATAGGTTCTATGCGATTCAAGGGAGGCAAGGGGTGGAAAATGTGCCCGATGTCGTCACTGGTATACACAATATATGACATTGCTGCTGATAAATTTATCATCAGCAGAGATGTTAAGTTTCATGAAACCATATTCCCTTTTACACATCCCAAGTCCAAATTTCTACCTGCTTCTTCACTCCCATCTCAACATTTCATCACCTCACCTTCTATTGATCCTTTACTCTCTTCAATTCCTCACAGACTCTATTTTACCGAAACAGTTCCCACTAATCCTATTTATACCTCATCTTCTTCTCCTACTTCTACTTCCTCTCCTGATCCTCCTCCCAGGAGGTCTAATAGAGCTTCTAGGCCATCTATTTGGCTCACTGGTTATGTACATCCTCCCTTGCTATCTACTAATCCAACCTTATTTGTTTTAGTCTTTACTTGTCCACTCTATCCTATCCAATCCTATCTCTCTTATTATAACTTGTTTTCACCTTTCAAGGCTTTCCTTACCTCCTTTTCTTCTAATAATGAACCTACCACCTGTCACGACCCAAGCCTAGGGCATAGATGTGACACATGAATGGGAACCCGAAGGGTTCCAAACAAGCCTCTTAGCATATCAATCACACATCCTTGGTCGCTGAAGCAAAGTAAATAACAACGAAAGATATAATAAAAAGAGGAGCGGGACTAAGGGAAAAGTTAAAATTCATAAAACATAAAAAGCCAAGTTCATAGATTAGTACATCATAATATCCAATAACACCTCTAACATGGAATGGAGTGGGGGCCAAGACACTTTTCGGGCTCACTCTCACAGTAACAAATGTTCAACATAAAGAAGTCTAGAAATAGTAATAGTAATAGTAATATGCACAATAATAAGCAATAGATAAGTGTAATCTCAATATGGCATGCATGATGAATGCTTGAAGTAAAATATGTTTGTAAATCATTCAACTTGCATAGATAATAATACATGTGTGGGAAGAGACCCTAGCCGACAAAAGTAAGACCAAGCGAGCTACAACTTGGAATCCCGATGATTACCCCTCATTGGTAAAGAGGTGGTTTACTTGCCAAGGTAAATCATACTTCACCTTACGGGAGCCCGTCCCATTTTGGAGAAGTAACCCTCCTTACGGGAACCCATCCCATTCGGAGTGGATTTTATAATAAAGTGCACTAAATAAATTCACTAGTATAGCAAGGGTAAAGTATAATCCTATGTTGGCACATAGTTTGAGGAAAGAAGTATGGACCCTTGAAGATAGTCCACGCCGACATTCAATCCATTGGTGCTAAGTCTAATCCCACGGAATACTTGTAATAATCATACTTTAATAACTTGTAAAAAATATGAGAACATGACATGAGTAGCTCTTAAACATGCTTAACCTCTAATAGTGAGCCTAACTTGAAACATGAGAGTAGATTATAATCATACATGAACCCTTGCTTTAACATGAATGACTCACAAGAGGTAAAAATCTACGAAATAGGGGTATACTTGATACTTGCAACATCATAGATACTTTTCATGAATTCAATACATACTTGAAAGCCCTTAATCATCATATAGTCACTTGACATGTAAATTATGTAATAGGTCATCAATAACTTAAGAATTCTTGACTTGACATTTTATCAAACATTTGGTGGGTTCATGATATTAGTTCAAAATCATGCAATTCGAGAGTGAAATAAGATGAGAAAACTTAATGCAAATCAACCCACCAACATGTAGTAAAACCCTTATGTAGGGTACCTTGAAATCCATCATCAAATTTCATAATAGATCATAGTTTCATACCTCAAAACATGTATAGTCTCAATAAACAAAATTAATTCATGGTATAAGCTTGAAATAGATAGTTATGCATAATCAATCAATATTTCATAAAACCCCAACATGATTCATGCTCATAATAGATAATAAGAGATATCCATAGGTAATACAACTTGAAAACATACAATTTTCATGAAAATGAAGATTGGGCTCCATGGGTGAAAGGACCCAACGGATGAAACTCACATGCCTCAAACTTGCTTGAGATGAGCTTGAAGAGAACTTAGAGCTTGAAGAAAATACTTGAGTTACAAAGTTAAGCTTGAAATCCTTAAAATTTGAATGAGATATTTGGTTAAGTCTTGGAGAGGTTTTTGTGAGGGTTTTGAGTGATATAGAGTTGAAAATGGCTAAGTATGGGTATTTTCATGCATAAGTGGGCACAGGGCTATGACCCAAATTCCCTTGGATGACACAAAAAAATTAAGGCAAAATTTATACTGATCCGCGTCTGGTCTGCGACGTGGATCCAACGCGAAGGAAACTTTTACACTGCTCCGTGCCTAGTCTACATCTCAGCCTGATCGCAGATGCACACTGGAATTTAAAAATTTGTGAAATTTATTTTTCGCTATGGGTCCTCTAAAATTTGGGTTATACCCATTCCCCACTCAATTTTACCCCTGATAGAGAATAAGAAGTATGATTTTTGATATCACGCATGAATTTTGAGATATAAGGAAATTATGATTATGGGCATTTTCGAAACACATTTCTGAGGCATTTTACCACCTACTCACAAGTGATTCAGAATCCTAGATGGATTCATGCTATGAATCTTGAACTTGAGTCTTTGAATCAAAACCATACTTAGGAAGTTGTAGATTTGCCTTATGACAAAGTTCATATTGGATCAAAATGGGTTTACAAAGTAAAATATAATGTTGATGACACTATTGAGAGATTTAAGGCTAGGTTAGTAGCTAAGGGGTATACTCAACAGAAAGACATTGATTTCCATGATACTTTCTCCCGTGTTGCCAAAATGACTATGGTGAGAACTGTCATTGCTCTTGCTGCCCTTAACCATTGGTTTATCTTCTAGATGGATGTTCATAATGCCTTCTTAAGTAGTGATCTCTCTGAGGAAGTTTATATTTCCTTACCACAGGGATTTAGTAGCTAGGGGGAGAACAAAGTATGTAGGTTACTCAAATCCCTTTATAGACTTAAACAGGCATCTAGACTGTGGAATTTGAAGTTAAGGCAGGCTTTAACAAAATCTGGTTTCACACAAAGCAAGCATGATTGTTCACTCTTTAAAAAGTCTAACAATGGGAACCTAGTAGTGATTCTTGTCTATGTGGATGACTTACTTATCATAGGATCAGATCTTCACGGGATTAATGCATCTAAGAAAAACTTACATAAGAACTTCAAAATGAAGGATCTAGGTGAATTAAAGTATTTTCTGGGGGATTGAGCTTGCCAGATCAAATGAAGGGATACTTATGTCACAAAGGAATTATGCTTTGGAAATGATTTCAGATGTTGGTCTAAGTTGAGCTAAACCAAAATGGACCCCAATGGAACAGAACCTGAAGCTTACTAACAATTAATATGATTCGAACTTTCCAACAAATTCAGATGATAAGCTTCTCGAAGATAAATGAGTATACCAAAGCAATGCACTCATTGAATCAATTCATGCATGCACCAAAGAAGTCTCACTATGAAGCATCACTACATGTTGTGAAATACATTAAGAATTAGCAAGGGTTAGGACTCTTAATGTCAAGTAAAGGTAGTGAGAAAGTAGAAGCCTACTGTGATTTTGATTGGGCTTCATGTCCCATGTCTAGGAAGTCTGTAGCTGGATTTTGCATTAAGCTAGGGACATCACTGATTTCTTGGAAAGCTAAGAAGCAAACAACCATTTCAAAGAGTTTTACTGAGAGTTTTACTGAGGCAGAATACAGATGTATGGCACAAATAGTGGCTGAATTGACTTGGTTGAAAGGGCTACTACAAGAACTATGAGTCAAGGTATAACTGCCAATGGAGTAATACTATCATAACAAGGCTGCTTTACAAATAACAGCCAATCCCATGTATCATGAAAGAACAAAATACAGAGAGATTGACTGCCATTTCATAAAGGAGAAGTTACAAGATGGACTGATTAAGATTGGTCATATTACAAGCAAGAAGCAACCTGCTGACATCTTCACAAAGGCATTGGGACATCAACAACATGCAACATTGATAGTCAAGTTGGGAATGAAGAACATTTTTCATTCACAACTTGAGGGAGAGTGTAGAAATCAAAGTTGTAAAGAGAGTCAGTTGATGACAGCTGGACTTAGTTGGTTAGGAATTAGTTAAAGTTAGTTAGAACTAACCACCAATTAGAGAATGACATGTGAATGATTAGTTAGTGATTAGTTACAATTAGAGCATTATATATACATGTAATATTAATGTACAGTGCAGTTTTTGGTGGAATGAGAATTCACTTTGGCTCCTTCTCTATTTTCTCTATTGTTCTTCTTCTTCATTAAGCTCATCAATGGCAGTTGGGATTGCCAAATTTAACAAATTCTAATGTGATAAATTTATTAATATCTTTTTAATATGTGACTAAAAAAGTCCTGATGCTTGATGAAATTGTTAGCTACATGCAATTCCTCCTATCGCAAATTGAACTATACTGCTTAGGTGGCATTTGTTTTAGAATTTGCAAAATTTGGCTCTTCAATCTTAGCGTTTGAGCTGCAAAAAAGTATTTATAGATCTATTCTTACTAGAAAAGAAAATTTTAAAAAAATAATTTTGACCAGCCGAGGTCTTTGTATACTCAACTTTTTTCAGACCTCATCGACCACTTTGTGAGACTATTTAATTATGTGAGTTGTTAAAAGTATTTTCAATTTCTTTTTGAAATTTATCAAACTTCAATATTAATCATAATTTGTAATTGTGTTCGAAATGATGGGGGCTAAATATTGTATGTGTACTTTCATGTAATAATTACCTAATCTCAATCAAGATTGGACTTGAACATGAAATCTACTCTTTTCAAATTGTAACTCAGCTTGTAATATTCATAAGTTATACTTTTAATTTCTTAAATATAATTGCTCATAAATTTCATGTCAATTTCATATTATTTAATTAGTTAAATTATCATACTAACAAATATAATTGTTGAACTTGAATTTTAGAATTAAGAAGTTGCTCGATAGGAAGCTATAGCCCCATGTCCCAGTAGATTCATTAAGAAAAGAGAAATCAAGTTTACTTGTAATTTTAGGCCTATCGTATTAATATTTTTGTTCTTTAGAATATTGTATCCTATATGTTTAGTATGATTTGGATTTTAGTCCATTTCTTAAAATATTATTTTTATTCTGCATAATGCTAAAAGATAATATTCATATATCAAAATTATTCACTTGCTTACACTTCTGATTGATTCTTTTTCATATATATAATATCGTCATACACTTCTCTCAAATAGTAGTACTTCTTCAATCTTGACTTATGTATCATAATTCGAATTTCATGAGTCGGATAATTTATTATTGACCATGAATTCATAAATAAAATTTTTAATTTTTTAAAAATAAAATTTACATATTTAAAAACTACATTAAAACTAATATGAGTCACAATAATTGACATTTCAAATATACAAAAAAAATTATAATCAAAGAAAAAATTGTTTGAATCTCAAAAATAGGAGAAATACTTAATATATTCTATCTTGAAAAAATATATAAACTATTTTATATATTAAATTACAAAAATATCACGTAAATACTAATATTGAGCTAATTACCGCGCGAAGTGCAACTATTTTACTAGTGTTTAATAATAATCAAAATAAACTTTTTCCTACTACTATATATTATGAGAGTTAGTTATCATTTTAAATTTTTAATCAATATATTATCAGTGCATGTATTGTGTTCTATATTATATCCTGCATACAATAATATATAGATGTTAGCACAACTCTTGCATGTTCCTATTATATTAAAAAGACAGTTTCGACACGTTTGATATTTGTCATTAAATAAAATAGAAGGATATTTTAGTCTCACTCATCAAACTGATAACTATTGTTGCCTATATGTTGTATATGTGTATCTTGCATTCTTACTCTTTCACTTTGCATTTTGGAAAATGTTTGTTGTCAATGCTTCTTGTCTCTTGTCTCTTTTTTGCTTTGAATATAAGTACTAGCAACTTGTCACGTCCCGAGAGGATACCTTTGGCATGACCGGCACTTAAAAATCATTATTGGTCCCCAAGTGAATCACTTGGCCTGATCACTAATCTATTCAACTGCGAAAGGCTTAATAATCAAAAACAGACTCAAAAAGAGTAATGAAATCCATAACTCAATAAATAATGGCCAAAGGCAGACAATATAACTTCAATTCAATATCAACAGAATAGTTTGAAAAGAGCAAATCAAGAGATAGAGATCCCAATACCTGATCAATCAATGTCTAGTCCATTAAGCCTATTACCTAGATGATTTTAATGACAGGTTCATGTCTACTACAAAATCAAAATAAAATGCTGACTCTAAGACTGTAAAATAATATCCTCCGAATGTAGGGAAAGACTCACCAATAAG
The DNA here is from genome assembly GCA_000787875.1 of Solanum virginianum. NCBI lineage: Eukaryota > Viridiplantae > Streptophyta > Magnoliopsida > Solanales > Solanaceae > Solanum > Solanum virginianum. Next base: position 47,240 of record DF357881.1, on the reverse strand, counting down.
CTGAATGTAGATAAGATCCTCAACGAAGCGTCTGTTGATGACCTCTAGTACAAGTTTCTGCATCATAAAATGATGCAGGCTCAAATGAACATTAGTACATGAAATGTATGAGTATGTAATATGGCAAAAAGAATCAAGCATCATAGAAGAATAATATCAACTCAGGCAATCTCAAATCAGAATGATAAGAACTCAATCAAAGTGTCACAAGTTTAAAGTAGAAATAAGATTTAGACAATGGCCAATCACATATATAATACAATCAAATCATTAGAGTACTATTCTGACCTATTTAGGAGTTTCTCTTATCCGACAACAATCACTTATGAGTCAATGCACATACAACAAGCTCGTTGTTGTTGCCACAACCATCTCATACTCTGTCAGGGTAAAGGATAAATCAATGAATCATGGCAATCAAGTCCACTTGAGGGACAATATAAAGGAATTCATCTTATTTACGTTTTAATTCTCGCCTACGTTTGGCGACGTAGTTATTGAATTTGAGTTGTTACTTACTCCTACTCAATTAGACACTCGATTCTCCTCCCAAGACTTGATGCTCATAAGACTCTATCCAATCAATCCCAATCCAACCAATCAACAAGTTTCGTATGAACTCTTATCAGTTCATCAACTCTATCACAATTAACCCACTCGAACAATTATACTAACTTATCAATTAGGGCAAAAGTATGGGTCCAACATCAATGGTCTTAAAATCACGTCATTAAGATGGATTCATACATAATCATGGAAATTGAGATAAATTGAAATAAAATTTAGTGAAGCCACATGCAATTTCATAAACCCTAAGTAACATGTAGAAGACAATCACTTGAAAATTCACGTAGTTCATGCAAGTTAGTACAACTCATGCATAATTAGGTAAGAAATTACAATATACAACAACATTCATGGAATTTGAGTTGAAATCATAAAAATTCTAAAATAACCTTCATTGAAATTTGAATAAAATTGGAGAATCAGTTGGGATCCATGGGTGAACGATACCCATGGATAAAGAGCCACATACCTTACTTGAATTTTATGGATGAAATCTGAATTTGGATAGTTGAACTTGGAACCCTAGCCTTGGATCCTTCAATGAGGAGTTGGGAAATTTGAGAGGAATTAGGGTGGTTTGGAATTAGAATGAGAATGGTATGATTATGGTATGGATTGGGATGATTATTGACAATTTTATGCTTAAAACGACATAGTTTAGGAGTTAGGGCAGGAGGAAATGATCAAAAAGTCCTTAATGAAATTATGCAGGATAGGATCTACGAGATCTATCTATGGTCCGTAGATTCATTTATGGTTCGTAGAGTTTATCTGTAGCAATCAGGACAAGTTTCCCCTATTGTACGACCGAAACCACTAACTAGTTTCCCCTCGTAGAACTTATTGTGCCTTAGTCAAATTTTCATATTTCACTACCCAAACCATGAGACATATGTACGACTCATACTTCCAAATATGAGCTCGTCCTGTTCACTCGTAAATCAAGTTTAGAAGTTCCTATTTTCCATCCAATCTACTAGGCAGTACTACAAGACGTAAATGGGACATGACCCATAAAATTTGTTCGTGCATTAAACCTCAAATTTCTAAAATATTCCTAAGTGACAAGGTCATCTACGATATATAGAAGTACTTATAAGTCTTAGTTTGGACTCATTATCCTGACACTTGATAATCAGATTTGTGACTTTTTTTCATATTCTAACTTTTCAACATGCGGGGTATTACATTTCGTCAGTGGCATAAGTATAATTCCATAGCCCACAAAGTTACATCTTAAGAAACATAAATTATTCTTATAAAATTTTTGCGGGACAATATAAGATTTCTCTCAAGTGATGCCAAATAAGAAATTTTTCTTCTAAACTTATGCATTGCAAATTAAATACTACACAAGCAAAAATTCTCTAAACTTATACCTTATAAATTAAATACTATACAATTTGTTTCGAATAATATAAAATTTTCTAAAGTTGTCTATAATAAAATTAGGTCTATGATACTTCAGCTCACAAATTTTGATTAAATAAGTAGGAAGGCTCAAATTAAAGATCACCACAAATTCAAGCATGATCCAGGTCAAAACATCTATTTATTTGGCTCAAATTATAGATAACCACAATAGGAGCACGATCCGTGCAAAAATATCTATCTATTTGTGAAAAGATTTAATGTTGTCCGGAAGCCATTATTGAGAGTTGAACCAGAGAGAGTGAAGAAAGGAGATGGAGAAGAAGAATGTGTATTATTCCCCTTCAAAGATTACTGTACAAGTATATGTACAAGACATGTGTTTTACCTTAACTACTGTGGAGCTTATCTCATAGAATAACTATCACTAATTATAACTAACTACAAGATTAGTCTAACTAACTAAACACAATAACAAATAACTAACTTTACTATCTTCCAATACTCCCCCTCAAGCTGGATGTATTGAAAAGATTCAATAATCCAAGCTTGTGAAATAAGAACTCATGTTGTATCCTCCCAAGAGCTTTGGTTAACATGTCAGCTAGTTGATCTTTTGTGTTGAGATAGATGGTCTTGATGAGGCCCTGCTGAATCTTCTCGTAAATGAAGTGACAATCGATCTCGATGTGTTTAGTGCGCTCGTGGAAGACTGGATTAGCTGCTATTTGGAGAGCCGACTTGCTGTCACAATGTAACAAGGCAGGTTCAACCAACAGCGCTCCTAATTCCTTGAATAAACTGCTAACCCATACAACCTCAGTTGTCAAGGCAGCCAAGCTCCTATACTCTGCTTCAGTGGAGCTCTGAGAGACTGTAGGTTATTTCTTGGACTTCCAGCATATAGGAGAATCACCAAATTTCAAAATAAAACCAGTGATTGATCTTTTTGTGCTTGGGCAAGCAGCCCAATCTGCATCACAATAACCTCTTAACTGTGGTTGCTGATGTGAACTCATAAGTAATCCCCTGCCTGGTTCCAGTTTGATGTATCGAATTACCCTTAGTGTAGCTTTCCAATGTGACATTTTAGGTGCCTGCATGAACTGGCTTAAAAGTTGAACTGAAAAAGAGATGTTTGGTCTTGTAATGGTGAGGTATAGTAACTTCCCAACCAGCCTCTGGTACCTAAAAAACATCTGCATAAAGTGTGTCTGTAGCATACTCAGTGCTAGTTAACTTTTGAGTGGAATCAAGAGGTGTCATATGAGGTTTGACATTTCCTAACCCTGCTTCTGCAATCAGTTCAAGAGCATATTTCCTCTGGTTCATGACAATCCCTTTTTGTGACCTCATGAATTCAATTTCCAGAAAGTACTTGAGCTCTCCTAAGTCTTTAATCTTGAAATGACTATGCAAAATGTGTTTGGTTTCCTCAATCAAGCCTGCATCATTTCCTGTGATTAACAAGTCATCAACATACACCAGGATTATAACTATATTAGTATCCCTCTTCTTTGTGAACAAAGAGTAGTCCAGGTGACTTTGGGAGTAACCTGAACTCAACAAGCCATCAGTATGCTTGGCATTCCACTGCCTGGAAGCTTGCTTCAGCCCATACAAGGACTTCACCAGTTTGCAGACAAGTTTTTGATCCTTCTCTGTGTGGTAGAATCCCTTGGGCAGCTCCATGTAAACTTCCTCAAGTAAATCCCCCTGCAGGAAGGCATTAAACACATCCATCTGGTGTATGTTCCACTTTTGAGCAGCAACAAGAGTAATAATGGATCTTACTGTAGTCATTTTAACCACTGGAGAAAAGGTCTCTTGATAATCAATACCCTCAGTTTGACTATACCCTTTTGCTACCAATCTGGCCTTGAACCTGTCTACTTGACCATCTGCTTTGTATTTGATTTTGAATACCTATTTGCATCCAATAACATTCTTCCCTGCAGGTAACTTTACTATCTTCCAAGTGTCATTCTCTTTCGGTACCTTCATATCTTATTGCATAGCATGAACCCACCTGTTGTCCTTGACTGCTTACTCAAATGTTTTAGGCTCAACATCTGCAGAAAACATGGACAAATATGCTTTGTATTTGGAAGAGATATGATCATAGGAAACATAATTACTCTGAGAATAGCAGTGTGTTTGTGAGGCTTGAGTGACATAATCCTTCATCCATATGGGAGGATGAGATGCTCTAGTAGACCTTCTGAGGCTTGTAGACAGTGGCTCATTTACATCAGTGACATCAAGTTGATCTACATGTCCCTCATCTGGTAAGACATCATCATACTCCAATTGTACATCATCTATAGAGATAAGTACAGGCAGCTCCTTATCCTCATTATCTATGGCAAAATCATCCAATGTAGCTACTGGTACATTAGGAAACAGTGGCTGTTGTCTGGGAGTGATCTGGCTAAAGGGAAACACATCTTTCCTGAATACAAGATCCCTACTAGTGATAAATTTGCTCTGAGACAGACTGTATAAAAAGTAACCTTTTTGAGTTGGAGAATATCCCATCAGTGTACATGCCTCTGCTCTAGGGGAAAACTTGTCTTGTTTGATCACCTTGGTGGTATAGCATAAACACCCTATAGTCCTTAAGTGACTGATGGTGGGATTGTGGTCATGAAATTGTTCATATGGGGAGACTTACCTTGTAAGATTGGAGTTGAAAGTCTATTCATCAAATATACAGCAGCTAATACACATTCCCCCAAAAAATTTAATTCATCAAATATACAGCAGCTAATACACATTCCCCCCAAAACTTAATGGGAATGTGACCTTGGAATCTGACTGCCCTGGCAATCTCAAGGATATGCCTATGTTTTCTCTCAACAACCCCATTCTGTTGTGGAGTATATGGACAAGTGCTTTCATAAATCACACCAAGAGACCTCAGTAGATCACAACATTCATTACTAAAAAATTCAGTACCATTATCTGTTCTCACCTTCTTGACTTGCCTATTAAATTGAGTTTTCACTAGTGTTAGGAAAGATTTTAACACTGAAAATACTTCACCCTTGAATTTCAAAAGAAACAACCAACACATTCTAGAATGATCATCAACAACTGTAAGGAAAAATCTGAATCCATTATTAGTGGCAACCTTATAAGGACCTCATACATCTAAATGTAACAAGTCAAAGATGGTTGTTGTTCTAGAAGAACTCAAATGAAAAGGTAGCCTAGTTTGTTTAGCAAGTGGGCAAATAGAACATTTATTATATTCAATACTATCACTAAAACTCTTATCTAGAAGTAAGTGTTGCAGCACTTTAGCAGAAGGATGCCCCAATCTTTTGTGCCATAACAATTTGTCTGTGGTAGAGCATTGTGCCATTAACCCTGCTGGATCACCCTTACTGTCTCTACATTGTAATGCAGCAGGCAAGTAGTACAATCCATCAACCTCCTTACCAATCCCCTTCACCTTTCCATTGAAGAGGTCCTGAATTACAAAGAACTCAGGAAAGAAATTAATTGAACAGTTCAGCTGTCTAGTTAATTTAGACACTGAAAGAAGATTATGCTTGAATGAAGGTACCACCAATACATCCCTTAACAGTTTTCCATCCCCTATACTACAACAACCAATATGTGATACCTGTGTGGTCTTACCATTAGGCAGAAATACCATTTTATTGTCACAACTAGATGAGTAACAAAGTCTATCGAAATTATATGTCATGTGACATGTTGCACCAGAATTAACAATCCAGTTTTCTTTACAATTCTCAGCCTTAGTCTGTCTATTCTCATTGCTTACAGATAAAGCAATAGGTGTGATGTGCATACCTGCCATATTAGCCATATTGTCCAGTGTTTTGCTTGGTCCTGCATTTGCCTCTTCCCGCTCTAGCAGATGTAGAATCCTGCTATACCGACTGGGAGTGAATGTTGGTTGTGTGGCCATGGTCGGGGCAACCTCAGTACCAGCCTTCCCTTTCAGCATAGGAGTGATGGGATCAAATGCATCTCCTAATTATGTATCAGTTCCAGTACTAGCAATATGGTTCACAGCATCATGCTTTCTACTGCTCTACATCAGATGATTGGGTGAGGCACCTGACCTCTTCTTAAACTTCCAGTCAGGTGGATACCCATTCAATTTATAGCATTCATCCCTTACATGACCTAAAATCTTACAGAAATCACAAATCTAGTCCCAATTTTTTCTCCTGGGCTGAAATTTCTTGGGGAAATTTCCTTTCCCTGCATATAGGGCAAGTTGCTCTGGTGCATTATTACCTATATGAGAGCTTGCAGTCAACCTTTGTCCTTCATCTGCCATGATCATCGCGTATGCCTTACCAACACTAGGCAGAGGGCTCATCATCAAGATTTGACTTCGTGCATGAGCATACACCTCATTTAGCCCCATTAAGAATGCAAACAGTCTTAAACAAGCTAAGTGATCAACATAACTCCTAGATTTGTCACAATTGCAAGAAGGTGGAGGAACTATGGCATCGAATTCATCCCACAACAGTCTCAATTTTGAGAAATTTGTGGAAGCTGACATGTTACCTTGGTTGATTGTGCATATCTCCCTATGTAATTGATATCCTCTGGATCCGTCTACTTTGTCGAACCTCTCCTTCAAGTCAGCCCAGACCATCGCTGCGTCAGTCGCGTATACGATGCTGCTCAGAAGTTCTTTCGAGACGGTGTTCATAATCCACGCCAACACAAAGGCGTTGCATCTTTCCCATTGTTCTTCCATTTCTCCACTATAATCTTCTCTTCTGCAGGTTCCAAGCACGAACCTTAATTTGCTTTTGGCTCTGAGATTGATCAGCATGGACCTACTCCACAATGAGTAGTTTTCCGTCCCAGTTAATTGTACCGTGGTAAGAATGCATCCAGGTGTATCTGAGGCATGCAAATACAGTGGATGGTTGCGCCTTCGTTCAATTTGGTCTAGGGTTTCAATCGAAGTTGCTCTCTGTGGGAACATTGGCTGCAGATTCCGCCATTGATTTTGGATTGGAGGGTAATCAATTGAACCGAATCAATCTGTGATTCGAACCTACTCTGATACCATGAAAAGATTTAATGCTGTCCGGAAGCCATTATTGAGAGTTGAACCAGAGAGAGTGAAGAAAGGAGATGGAGAAGAAGAATGTGTATTATTCCCCTTCAAAGATTACTGTACAAGTATATGTACAAGACATGTGTTCTACCTTAACTACTATGGAGCCTATCTCATATAATAATTATCACTAATTATAACTAACTACAAGATTAGTCTAATTAACTAAACACAATAACAAATAACTAACTTTACTATCTTCCAATAATTTGGTTATAGAAAAAAAGAGAAAAGTATTAAAAATACTTTTAAACTTGGCAAGAATTATTAGTTTCATTCTTGAATTATTGACAGTGTTAAAAATACTCTTCTACTTGACTATCGAAACTTAAGTACACTCTTAATTTTGTAATATGAGTTAAATACATCCCTAAATTCTTATCAAATTAAGAAGTGTTTTTAATATTTATAATCGGAGGTGTAGTAGTAGAAGCCAATATATAGTAAAACAAAATGGAGACTCAATTAGAAAAATTAAAGTGAGGCCACAGATTTCATATGCTGCAAATGCGTGCGGCATTCGAAGTTGGACGTGTGGCCATTGGCCAAATGGCATGCCAGAAAAGTATTCAAAGCGCCTTTAAAACATGGAGGTTTGGAAAATAAATACTTTTCAAAACAGATATGTTGAAAAAGACTTTTTCTTACCTGCTTGAAAAAAACTACAAATTTCATCAATACGGATCATAATATAATTATAAAATTACTTTATTTTTTATTGGGGCTTTTTGTTCGAACTTTGAATATAAAAAAAATTATTAGCAACATCACCTCCTAAATAGATTATGTAGTACAAGATTCGAATTTGATTGAACCTGTGGTATAAAAATAAAACATCAAATGAACAAGAATACATTTTTCTTAAAGCTTAATTTCTTTAATGAAAAGAACAATAATACCTATTATTATAAGCTAGAGAATTTACGATCCATGATTGATCAAAATTTTGAGCCACTCAAAGTACCTTTTATTCATGTCATTTCATATATTTTCCATTTTCTGATTCTCATCCTTGTATCTTAATTCTTCTTTTCCTGATGAAGCCATACAAGAATAATTTGCTTTCAATTTTCTTGACGGGATGTTTTGTTGCAGACAACTAATTAAAACTTTTTGACAAAAGCAACTTCTTCAAAGTTCAAAATCAAACAAAAATTGTATTCTTTGGTGGTGAGGAACAAAAGTTTTAACAAGGAAATTCAAAAAATTAATAAATTTAATCTTTTATTTATTAAAAGGAGGTTTAATAAATTATCTATATAATGTTTCTTAACATATATATTAACTTACACGATATAATCTTTTGAAAATATGAATTCAATCAAATCTCTTCACTAGTATGTATAGATAGCACAACACATCCACAAACCTCTAAAATTGACATAATTTTTTACTTAGACACTTTAATTAAGCCTTCTACATATTTTCTGTAACGACAATCAACTTTAAGTATTTCAAATGTACAAAATTTATTTGAATTATTTAAATAAAAAATAATGTCAATTTTAAATGCTTGAGATGAATTTCACTTGTACATTTATTTATTTCCCCAAAAGTGTTGTAAGGTTAGGTTTTACCCAACTTAATATATAAATTTAAAAAAATCAATAGGAACCATCTGGAAGATGAAATATGTAGACATCCATCTTACAATAATTCATACAAAACACACACACGTGTTACTTATTATTTTTTACCTAATTATCTTAATGTTGCAGTACCAGTCATAAGTTTTACTATAACAATATTTTTATTTTACTAAAATAACTTGCACAAGTTATTATGATAAGAATTAAAAATATAAAATAATAATTTAAATTCTGCTCAGGGTAATTTGCTTCACAATTTTTTTTTCAAGTAGAAAACACTTTTTTTAAAACAATTAATCATTATAGAAAATTTTAGGTTTTCTCTTAAATTTACTTAGAAATGAATTTTTCTTTTGAATTAAAAAGACATACATATATCTTTTCTGAGGCTTTCATTTAAATTCTTTTCTATTTTTAAAAAAATTATATAATATATTCCTTAGAAAATTATCCTTCTAGATAAGTTATCTGGTCATAGAATTTTTCTTCCTGGGCAAAGTTTAAGAAGAATAAAGTTGGTTTCGAGACTCTTCTACTCATTATTATCTTATTTTTATATGAATAAATGTGGGTTCTAATCCAACTACCAATCCAATCAGAATCTGTCAAATTAGGTAGCTCTTCGTCAACGTGCCTACTTGAACTACATGCTTCTACTTTTTTATCACGTGGGGCCCATAACCCACTACTACCAATCCAATCAGAACATGTTTCGTTCACGTGTCTGCTTGAGTTGCTATTTTTTTATCATGTGGGACCCATTAAAATATTTTGTTGACTTTTTAATTAAATTTTTCACGTATATCATCCTGAATCAATTATTTTAAGTCATGTAAATAGTGAACCGATCAATTATTTTAAGTCATTTAAATAGTAAAATTAGGATAAAATAAATTTCTTTCTAAATTAGACAAATAAAATTAAATCGCTATTAATTTTACAATATTACCTCTAATAAGACATTTCTTTCTAAACTAGACAAATAAAATTAAATAACTATTAATTTTATAATATTACCTCTAATAAGACATTTCTTTCTAAACTAGACAAATAAAATTAAATAACTATTAATTTTATAATATTACCTCTAATAAGACATTTCTTTCTAAACTAGACAAATAAAATTAAATAACTAATAATTTTATAATATTAACTCTAATAAGACATTTTATATCAGTGATGGTTCCTTACCACCAAACAAATCACAACCTTCCAAACAGGCAGATCTTCATCGACTTTCCTGCTTGAGCTGTCTACTTCTTCTCCTTTAGTAACATATCCTGTGAAAAATTAAATTTTAAAAGTTACGAGAGAGAGAGAGAGACATCTTTTTTTAAATTAAAAACAAAAGGACAAACAAATTAAAACAAATGAGATATCATATTTTAAATTCAAATTTAATTATATGAATAAGAGTATAAAAATAATCAAATGCCTGGGCAGCTTTTACTAGTTTTACGATATTGGTACACTTGATTTCAACTAAGAATATTATGGCACGCATCGGTTGATTTGATCCGATT
>DF357882.1:100332-124012 GCA_000787875.1 Solanum virginianum | reverse complement strand
CTGGAGCAAAGAGGAGGGTGGCAGCGTGGTGGATAACGTCTAGGCCATCGCCGGAGCTACCAACAACTATTGAAACAATTGGAGAGTTGAAGATTTTTCTTACTTTTTCAAGTTAATAACAAATAATATAAAAAATATTTATTCTTGATGAAATAGAAAATCATCTTGACAAAAATCTCTTCATTCTTTAATTTTTGGGTTAATTCTGATATTTTCGTCCAAGTATGGGCATGGGTGATAAGTTTTGTAACGGTGGAGGGAAAAATAAACTCATTTAACGACAAGGATTAGGTCAAACAATAAAACAAAATTGAGGGATATTTTTGACCCTTTTCCCATATGAATATAATTTGGGGCAATCCGTCCAATTTAGGGGCAAATCTGGTGAGTTTGTTAACGGCAGGGGTATAAATAAATTTATTTTAACGGCGGGAATAAAGTGAAATAATAAAACAAAATTGAGGGATATTTTTGACCCTTTTCATTTTGTTCTATATATCAATAAAATAATGGAACTTAATTTACTATAGAAAATTAATTTATTCTAATTTACCAATAAATACGATAAATCAGGTTTGAGAGTAATGATTTAGCTTGATTATAATAACATTTAGTCGGACTCCATTCTTATGAGTTGTTGAGACGAGGGTTCTCAGGAAACAACCTCTCTACTTCTATGAGATAGTGGTAAAGTCTGTGTACGTTCTATCCTCCCCAAACCTCATTTATGATATTCCATTAGGTATGTTGTTGTTGTTAGTCTGACTTCACGTAGGGCGTTCCGATCGTTTGAATTGATATGAAAATTTTGGATCAAAGATTGGACTTTTTAAGTACAATTTGGGAATAGCGAGCATGGACATTTTGGATTTTGAATTTAGATTTTTGAGCCTTAAAAACATGTCATCCCACTTAATAATGTCAATTCACATGCTTTTAAGAATGTACAACTTTCTACGGTCAATAAGAGATGAGAGTGCCATGTTATCCATATGATATAATTCCATATTGGACTTAATAATATTAGGGGCGTAAGGTACTAATCATTTAGGTCTTTAAAGATTGGTCTTATTAGTATTTGACGCATGTCATGTGAATATGGTTATATATAAGATATAATTTTTTTTGAAATTTTGTGTATAAAAAAATTTAATACTAAATCCGATATCCAATATATCAAAATTTGAATTTCGTGGTCAAGATTTCGAATTGGTTCAAAATATATCCACGCCTGAGTATGTCCCTGCCCACATTGTCATGTCTACCACATGCAATATATCTATATATATACTTTACATGACAAGTTGAGTAAGTGCTTGATTAACGTCACCAACTCGCATCAGTAAGAGATTAAAGATTTGACTATTGCCATAGTAATGAGCATTCCACTAATTAGACTATTGCCTATTCCCTCAACAGTGTAACATGTCAGTTAATAAAACCACTGCATGCGTGATTTGTGACAAAAGAGTAGTAAGTGATGTTAGTGATGAAAAATTTAAGTTAGTGGAAGAGTTTATGTAATATCTTTTTCCAAAATGGAAGCCATTGGTTGATGGAAACAATCTTGGTTCTAAAATAATGATATGATATTATCTCTTTTTAGGTCTAGCCTGCTCTATTTTATTTTTCTTTTCAAATTAAACGTATCAAGTCATTAAGGTCTGTTTGAAAAGTCATTATGATAATTAAATTTGGTATAATTGAGTGTAATTATATTATTTGACTTATTTGATTTGACAGATAATTAATGATTGTTTGAAAAGTCATTATGATAATTAAATTTGGTATAATTAAGTGTAATTATATTATTTGACTTGTTTGATTTGACAGATAATTACATGGTCAATACGAGACCAGACCAATCTCACACACACACACACACACATATATATATATATATATAATTTACCATTTTAATATATTATTTCAAATTTGACTTAAAATTTTGCATGGTATTAGTAAATGCTATGGTCCATATATATTAGTAGGAAAATATTCACTATTTTTAAATATATTATTTTATTTATTATTTAGGTATACCATATTTAGAAAAATATATTTAAAATTCCGACACAAATAATTTAGTTTGATATTTGAAAAATCCAAACTAACCCGGTCCATGCGTGACCATTGGTACAGGATAAGTATTTCTTTAGTCAAATACTTCCAATTTTGTCAGCAAGAAAGAACTAGGAAGGATCCTTTAAAATTAGTAGCGTCTTGACTATAATGGCTTTGGTAGCCCCAGGACTAAAATAACTTATCTTATAGCACTTTTAAATGGATATCTCTGTTTGGTCAACCATTCTGATCTAAAGACTCATCTTATACCGTATATGTCGTAATCTTACCTTAGTTGCAGTTGACAAGAATAGTTACTCAGATGATAAATATTTTTCGCCTTGAATTTTAAGATCACCTAGTTTACGATCTATGAAATAGTCCCTTGCATTTGAACACAAAGAAAGACATCAAAGTCATGAAAAAGATTACTCTGTTTTCTCCTGAATTCGTTTGAATTCACATCACTTAGCTAACTTGGACACAAAGAAATGGATCATAAAAAATATTGAATTGGCTCATAAAGTCAAAAAAGAGACAATTTTATAATCACATTTCGATTCAACTAGCCTTTTTTAAAATGTGAAAGTAAAAGTTTCCTGGAAGTTTCTGATCTATGTGTATATATATAAAAGCAAAATCATATGCCGATTCGATCAGAAAGAATATCAGATCGGAAAAATGGGAGAAGAAAACAAGGTAACTCTACATGGAATGTGGGCTAGCCCTTATGTTAAGAGAGTTGAACTGGCTCTCAAAGTCAAAGGCATACCTTTTGAGTATGTAGAAGAAGATCTAGCCAACAAAAGTCCATTGCTCCTCAAATACAACCCAGTTCATAAGAAAGTCCCTGTATTTGTTCACAATGGAAAGCCAGTAAATGAGTCGAATGTCATTCTTGAATACATAGACGAAACATGGAAGAATGGACCTCAACTCTTGCCAGAAGATCCTTATGAAAGATCCCAAGTCCGATTTTGGGCTGCTTATATTCAACAGGCAAGTTAGCAAAATCAATTTTAAGTTTATGATACATTCACCCTTTTTCCTATTTATTAAAGAATCCTCGTATTTCAGGTGATGGAATGCATGCTCAAAATATTTACAGCACAAGACCAAGAAAAAGCATGTGAGGAATTTTATCAGAAATTGTGCGTGCTTGAAGATGGAATGAAGAATTTGCTTCCTCAGATTGAAGGCAAGAACATAGGGCTCCTAGACATCATGATTGTCGTAGCATTTGGCATGTCCAAAGCGCAGGAAGAAGTGTTTGGAGTAAAGTTTCTGGATCCAGAGAAGGCTCCCCTGATACATTCATGGGTGAATCGTCTAATTGAATTGCCTGTGTTAAAAGAAACTGCTCCACCTTATGACACGGTGGTATCATTTCTTCGAGCTTTCAAAGAAACAAGAGCTCAATGAACTGCGTTCTGTTGTCTTCCTTTTGCTCCTATTTCTCATGTTTTGATGAGATTCTCTGTGTAATAAGGCAAATCGCCACAATAAGCTGCTTTCTTATGGTTGACATTTCAAAGTATATTGCTAACAAGCACTCGTGCTATCTCATTTTCTCCTATATTGTCTCAGACCTCTGTTATCAGGGCCAAGCTACCCCTTCCTCAGGGGTCATCCGAATTAACCCTCTTCAATCAAAATTATACTATTTATATATAATTAAATAATTTTTTATTTGTATATAGTAAATGTCAACCTCCTTTCGACTAATTTATGCGTTTTCTTTTTCAGATTTTGAACCCCTTCAGTTACAATCCTGGCTCCTGGATCCACCACTATTTGCTATGTAAAACATCTCGTCTCTTGGAACATTGATTATCAGAATATCAAACAGTCTATAATATAATTATTCAATTATTCCAACTGTTATATACATTCGGAATGTATATTTATATGACCTGCATAACTAAAAGTATACAACATGCGTATAATGTTCTGTGACTCTTTAATGAACAAATTTTTGATTAGTCAATTATGGTTAGTTAAGTTGTTTTCACTGTCAGCTCGAAGTCAACAGAGATGTTTTGATACCTAATATATACCCTTCTTATTATATTTTTGACGGTCTATGATATTATTATTTTAATTATTTTAACTGTTATATATATTCGTTACATTTTTTTGTTTAAATATACTTCTCTCATTATATTTTTGAGATAAATTACCCATCTTATTATGTTTTGACATAAGCTTATCATTAATCTTAACTGAAATTAAAACTAAACATCACATAATAAAGAGAACTACTTGTAATTAATTTAAGATAAAAACAAATTAGCAAAACAACTCACTTAAGTTATATTTTCATAAGAGAGATTTCCATTACAAAATTCACAAAATAATCCCAAATTTATTATTTAACATTACTTTATTTCTTTTGATAAAAACCTCCAATCCATTCATTTTTCAATTGGACTTCTTTTAAATTTTATAGTTCATTTAATTTTATGCAAAAATAATTTTGAGGGAAGCGGAGGGCCAATGGGGAATTGTTTGATGCTCCGACGATAATAGATTATAATTTTTCGCCGGAGTACGAATTTAATAGTTTGGTCTATAATCAGATTTTGAGTTTGCTTGTATTGATAGTAACTATTTCGATTGGATTTTAAGAATTGAAATTGTACCTGGCTTGTTGAAATTTAAAAATAAATGATAAAAGTTTTAGTGACATGATTAATTTTTGATAGATTGTTGCTTTTAATTGAAGAAATATCAAAAAATAAAATAATTAACTTTTTAACCCTGAGTCAATCTACAAAAGATGAACCATGTCAATAGATCTTCACTACTTGTTCTGAATTTAATTGGTTGTAGTAAATTCCTTTCGTGATTTTTCTTTATCCTCACTCTAAAAGCTTTTAACACAATTGATACTTTGTGTGGTAATTTCTATAACCATAAATGTTACACTTACACAACCTAATAAACATCTTTTATCTTTACATATTTTAACCAAAATATAAATGAAAGGGTATATTTGAATCAAAAGTATAATAAAAAGTATATTTAAGGGATAATTTAAAATATATACAATATACTAATTAATTTACAATAAATATAGTTATATTTTATTTACATAAAAAAGGGGTCAAAATCATAGAAAATGTACATGACTATACAATACATCTTGCCAAAAGTTATAAAAAAGTATACAAAGACAATATAATGTAAATTATTGCTATACACTAAATATATATATATTATGATACACTAAAAAAATAAATACAATTTGATTATACATGAAATATACATTAATTATATATGTACATATATCAAATAATTATTTTTTAATAATTATTTTGATAAAATAAGTATGTGCTAAAATTATTTTTTTATTTAAACTATTTTTAATAATACAAGACTACATCAGTGTTGAGTACTTTTTTAAGAAAATAAAAATAATTCATACCTACTTTTGACATTAGATAAATGCTAGGAAGTACTTCCCTGTCCCATTTGATAACTCATACCTACTTTTGATTTAAAAAAAGTTATTTTATTTAAATTAAAAATAATTTAATTTAATTTTTTTTATTTTTTATAAAGTAATTTCAATCATATAAATATTTAAAAATAATTTTAAATTATAAATTTTAATTTTTTAAATATTGTGCCAAATTAAAAGTGTTATGTAAAATGAAACGGAGTGGCTATAATTTAAGGTGCAACAAGAAAAAGAAAAAAAAATAAAAGAAAAAATCAACATCGGCGGCCTCTCAAAGAAAAATGATTATTGTGTTGCAGAAATTTTAGGAAAGCTTCCATTTTCACATATCCAAGAGTATCCATTAACATTCATTCATGGCTTCCTCCGCTATTTTCAACTTTCTACCATCATCGTCATCTTCATTGAGTGCCCTTTCCTTCAGAAACAGCAGAACCCATCTCGTGCAAACCCCAAATTTTTACAAACCCCTTATAGTCAAAGCTTCTACTTCTGTGGATTATTCTTCCTCCTCCATCTCCGGTATATCCTCAAAGGTAAGAAGTTAATTCGCACCCTCTTCCCCAATTATCGACTTTTACTTGCTTCTCTAAAATTGTTGAATCTGTTTATGTTTTTCTTTTAGAATAATAATTGGACATGGAAATACAAGGACAATTCTGTGAATATTTATTACGAGGAACACGACAAGGGAAGCGATGAACATTGTACGAACATTTTGATGATTCCCACTATTTCTGATGTTAGTACTGTTGAGGAATGGAGATCAGTGGCCAAAGACATTGCTGGACGAAATGGTAAAGTTAATTACAGAACTACCATTGTGGATTGGCCTGGTTTAGGGTACTCTGATAGACCCAAGCTTGATTACAATGCTGATGTTATGGAAAAGTTCTTGGTCGACTTCATTAATGCTCCTGATGGTCCGGTGAACAATGGGGGTAAGCTCGAAGAGTCTTCTAGCTTATGTGATTTGTTTTATTTGATTTATACTTGCATAATAACTAAACTGCAAATTGCATCCTGTCCTTGTTTGTTTGTTTTGTCTATAGGAACTTTCAGAAATATTTGAACTGTCAAACTTGTTAAGGCATTTGATATTTGGTATTTTGTTTGTTGGTGTCTTAAATTCTTTCAATCCTGTTTGGACCTTTGGAATTGCTATTCTGTCATATGGTCGGGACGAGGCCCCGACATACCAGTAATGTATCATATGTACAATAAAAAAGGAGTACTAGACACCTCCTAGCTCCAAGTAGTTGTGGAGCTCACCAATCTTATATTGAAAAGAAGTGCATAAAATATTATGTCAAGATTAAACGAACCTCTTTTTCAAATGAAAAAGAAGGAGCTAAAGTACATCAAAAAGGACCAAGAAGAAAGAAAACAGACTGAAAGGTAGGAAACTATGGGAGGTTGCAATCACATATGGAGAAATTTTATCTGCACATGATGCAGACACATGCTATGACGTAATTGGAGTTCGTATTCCGTATAAATAGAGATCTCAGTTTCTCTTGTGCTGATCAAGTTAGATATTAAGTCTTGTGTCTAAGTTTTCACCTAAAAGAGTTAAGAGAATATTAGAGAAAGAAGTATTGGGAAACAAAGCATTCTCTCCATGTTGATGCACGTACTGATGCAGTTGGAGGTCCAATGTTCCATTATTCTGATCAAGTTAGTCATAAAGTTTTGTATCACGTAGAGTTCTAGAAAATAATAATTAAGAATAGAAGTGTTGGAAAATAATTCCAGAAATTTCTTTTGAGTTAAAAAATCTGCTACTTTTTTGTTTTTAATGATGGTGGTGCTTGGGTCAGTCAGCATAGATACCAGGTAACTTTATCCACCAAGGGTTGGGCAGATATGAACAGATCACCCAGTGTTTTGTTGTCTCCACCGGGATTTGAACCTAAATATGGGGTACTCTCTTGAGATATTTTCTGGATAAATTAGAGTACCATTTCTAATTCTATGCACTATTGCGATCGTGGAAGTACTCCTTTGCCTGTGAACATAGGGTTAACTTGCCAAACCATTTATGTTAATTTGTCACAATTTCCTTTTGTTGTAGATGTATATGTTGTTCTCCTGCATAAATCAAGATTACCGCAGAAATTCCTTTCGAGTTACTTCATGAGAATTTGAGGTACTCTCTGGAGATATTTTCTGGATAAGAGTATCATTTCTCTGGAAGCCAAAGATAACATTACTCTTGAGATCACTATATCCAGAAGAAGATCCAAGGAGCAATGCTCAAGGAAAGATAATCCACTCTAAAGGTGTAAATCCAGAAAGAGAGATGTCCTCTGTTGAAATTTAGGAATGCTAGGACTTATTCCCATGATTATGAGAAGTTGATAAAGAATGAGCTGGAGAAGAAACCACAACAAAATGATCAGGATGTTACTGAGATTAGTGTTGAGCAAATGTGTACTTCTTTGCGAGCAAGTTACAAGAAAGATAGGTTTTTGTGAGCTGTATATTTGGAAATCAAGAGAGACCTAATTTGGAATTTGTACCCATAAAACAAAAGGTATGGTAGACTTGTCGAAGAGCTGCATTTCATCTATAGATAGTACACAATATTTATGAACCTTTCTTAGATTTCTCAAAAACAATAAATCCTTAGATATATCTTTAAAAACACAAATATGAAGCCCCAGACACTGTGGAAGTGATACCAATAAATTCTGTCAGGATCATGAAATTGCCAGACACTGTATGCTATAGAAACTTATAACAGAGTAATTGACATTGCTGAACAGATTAATATAATCTTTTGGGAGAGAGAAAGGTCTATGCTCTCAAATATTGGTCTTCTGACGCTTCGAGCTAAAAGCAGTCTTTATAGTATATAACTTGGTGAAGCTGTCAATGGGTGTGGAGTTCAAGACTCTTGAATAGATATGATTTAGCCAATTGCAATTGTTCAAATTTGAGAATTTTGATTGTCCTACTTATATGCATTTTAGTGGAGGAAAACTAGAACCAAGAGCCCTAAACCTAAAGTGTAGTTTCTTTGGTTTTGTATTGTGGGGTTGAAGGTATAGCTTGTAGTGTCCTGATCCTAAATCTCCAAATTTGTTATAGTAGATATGTTACTTTCGACAAATCTCTTAAGTTGATCCTTAGAGGGGATCGTCTATTGCCTTTTGAGATGTATAAGGTAGATAGTTTATCAAAGAAAGTGGAGATTAGGGTTTTTTTTTTTTTTTTAAATAATGAAAAGTGGAGAATGAAGTTTGCAATCCACAACTTTTACTAAGAGCAAAAGGTACTGTGGAAAGTAGGCCATCCCATGTCTACTGCTCCCCCCCCCCTCTTTCTGCTGCTAAATCTATGTGTGTTTGTGTGATTTCTGTTATGTTTGCCCTCTGCATCAGGAAATAGTTTTTCTTCCAAGTTCCTTAATATTTTTGAAGATATCTGATCTTTTATTTGCTCAGAGGTTATCTTGTTAATTATTTTAAAGTAAATCAGATAAGGGCTTGGTGGTGTTTGGAGGAGGACATGCTGCTACAATAGCAGTTCGTGCTGCAAAGAAGGGCTTGGTGAAGCCAACAGCAATTGCTTCTATTGCTCCCACCTGGGCTGGTCCACTTCCTATTGTTTTCGGAAGAGACTCCAGCATGGAAACAAGGTAGGCATAGATTTTTACTTCCCTGCACCTTTCGGGACTTCTTCATTAAACTGAGAGCTCAACAGCTTGCTAAATGATACACATTATAGGGTTATGTCCAATATAGAAAACAAAAGGACTACACAGTTATCGCTTAGTTATTTTTGCCCCAGGGCTTAGTTTAAGTGGCAATGGTTGAGGCACTTGTGACTTAGGTCACAGGTTTAAGCCTTGCGTCATGCAACCTAAGCCTTGTTTAAGTGGAGAAGGGTAAAGGAGGCCCCATCATCCTCGAGTTCTGAAGGCTGCAGTTGGCCCCAAATGAATTTCTTGGTCATAAGAAAAAGAGGATTACAAGTTTCAGAAATTTTAAGCAGACCATGTTCAATTATTTCAGTTTTTGTAAGAAAGAAGCAAATGATTTGAGCTTTTCCTGCATGAAAATCCTTTGATAACACACTTGCTTTTGACTGCCAGCACCTCCATCTGAAAATAATAATAACAATAATAAGAGTAGTAGTGCTTGAGATTTTAACTCATTTGCGAAAAATGATACTACACTATTTCGTGATCGATATTTCGTTCTCGCTTTTTACAGGTATGGTTTCCTTAGAGGGACCTTAAGGGCCCCTGCTGTTGGTTGGATGATGTATAATGTACTTGTCAGCAATGAGAAATCAATACAGTCACAATATAGGTCCCATGTTTATGCTGACCCTGAGAAGGTAACTCCATATATCATCGAGAGTCGATACGCACTCACTAAACGGCAAGGTGCTCGCTATGTGCCTGCTGCTTTCTTGACTGGTTTACTTGACCCAGTAAAGTCAAGGGAGGAATTTGTCCAACTCTTTGCAGAGTTGGAGGGTAGGATACCGTGTCTAGTTCTGGCAACAGCAGGTTCTCCGAAGAGGTCAAAAGCAGAGATGGAAGCACTTAAGGAGGCCAAAGGGGTGAGCAAGTATGTTGAAGTGCCAGGTGCTCTCCTTCCCCAGGAAGAGTATCCTGAAATAGTTGCAGAACAGCTTTACAGGTTTCTGCAAGAGATATATGAGCTGTAGGCTTAAAATAGTTATCACCTTAAGTAGTCAAAGGTACAGAATTTTTCCCATATGCAACAGTGAGGTTAATTGGTAAAATCGAGAGTATGAGATGAAAATGCCATCAGCTTTATACATGATAAAATAGGATGATTTCGTCAGTGTATGAATTATTGATAGAGGTCTTCCTCTTCTTTAAGTAAACCTAGAACCAAGAAAGTTGAGCGCCAAACCAGTCGAAGACAAATAATGTTCTTATTCAGTGTGCTGCTATAGTAGTTTTTTAGCTGTGATGGTTCTCTTTTCATATATAAAAAATTACAGATACATCAGTTATTTGTGTTTTGAAGAAATAAATGTTACATTGATCTTTTGGTTCATCATATGTTTGAGGTCAAGTTCTGATATTTAGTGGGTGGAGTTTACATGAATTGAGAGTGCTTAATGAATTTGAGTTAGGTGGTTGCATAAATATAACTTTGCGAATTTGTTGAAAGCCTGGTGAGTGAGAAGAGATGATGTGATTCCTCTTCTTTTTTTAGGTTTTCAGATTATTTTATTTATATCTATCATTCGAAGAGAAGTTATGATTCAGTTCAATAGAAAAAGCATGTTTATTTAAGTGTTCTGGTTATCATATTTTACTCGTCAATTGGTTATCCTGTCAAACTTTTACTGGACATACGCATCCCCTTCTTTTTATTTTAATTCTTTTTCCAGTTTGGGGACTGGATTGCTGTTATGGGATGCTTTCAGTAGAGTTAAACCTGTTTCAACGTATTCATCTCTTAATTAGATTTAGTACACCATGAAGGAAAATACTCATTTTCTATATAGACGACATCAACTAGGTGATAAGCATGACATTTTAGAAAGCCTCTGATTTGTTTTGAAAGGTAAATGGTTTAGTATTGGAATGAAATAGTCCAAAATAGAGTGTTGACATGTCTGATCCAAAATAGCCTGCATAGTTGATGGTTTAGCTTCACTACAACAGCATAGGTGTCTGAAGGGAGAGTATTGCAGGCAACACACATTCTATTGTTCAGTTCTCTCTTGGTCGTTTTGTAGATTTATTTTGAGGATATCTGATAAGTAGCTTCTTTTAACCTGGAGAAATTCCAGCAATGGTTGTGGAACTGAGATTAAGGTTCCTATAATTCCAAACAAAACAAAGCCGTACTTGTCCTTTAATTCATCCTGTAAAGGGACTGCAGAAAATTTGCCGATAGATGAGTAGCAGTGTACTTGTAGTGTTAATTAGAAAGCCTCGAGGAGAAAGATGTGAAACCTCGCGTCTTATTGATATAGGTGAATTATATTTGACTAATTTATGTGAATTTGTATCTCTTAATCTTGTTTTCCTACCTTTTTGTCTGTCAGTTCAAGAATGTCTCATCTATGTGAGCATAGAGATATCATGCTTGGCTACTTGTACAAGTTATTGTCAGTTAGTAGAAATGAAATGCAATGTTCAAATGTAGAGCAGAATATATTTTTCTATGCCATAAAACGAAAATCAGAATTTTTTTATGAAGGTATGTTGCAACACAATAATAATGGTACTGACATTAATTTGATTGAAGGAGAATAGTAAGGTGCAACGCGTCCCTGAAACATTTATTTGAGTTGAACTCTTTGTTTAATTACTATAGTAGGTATTATTTATTGGTACTGCTATCATTTCTGAAAAAGATAACGGACCACTTATTTATGGTGATGTAATGAATTTGAGTTTTATGACAGGTGTTTCTTCGTGTAATTTGTATTGGTACCTTTCGCTTTTTGAAGATCAAGACGTTAATATGACACTACGTTTAATCTATATTTTTTATGAATATAAAAGCGCCCAGCTCTTGCTACAGTAACATATATAATATTGCAAAGAATAGACAACTAGGGTTTATCGTTTAATTTTATTCTTAAATTTTTACAGTACAGCGTCATTGGTCAAAATCTTTTGCGCATCACAGATTTTAAATTGTCATACCTCTCAGCCTAATTTTTTAGGTATCATGTCATTTTACACCGAAGGCCTCATTTGGGACAAACACATTTATATAGAGGAAATTGGTCGTACAACAAGGGTCAACCATTTTGCTTGCCAATCATCACCTAACCTAGCTACAATTTTTCTATGTATAGTAAATATTCTAACATTAGGCAACAATTTATAAGAGAATGGAAAAAGACTTAAAATACTGACCGTTGAAAATAGTACAAAAATATCTTTCATCCACCTATTGGGTCTAAAATGTCCTTGTCATCCACCTTTGAGTCCAAGAATACCCTTCATTAACCTTTTCAGGTCACTTATACCCTTGAAACTAACCACCATCTCTTTTTTCTTTTTAAATATTTATTATTTTTATTTTCTTATGGAATAAAGTAAATCTTAAATTTTATGTTGTAACTTGTAAAATATCTTTATGTTGTAAGGCTATTTTATTAATTTATGAATTAAAATTTTAAAGCATATAAGTCTCGTGTTTGAAAACCTCCGTGCTTTTTCCTTATTAAATAAAAATACTTCGTCTCAAACTCTGCCGTTTAAAACAAATGATATGAAGTAGGAAGATGCATGTGCGTTTGCAATTGATCCTTGGAAATGAACGTACATTATCTCATTCTAATAACCCATATCTGAAGCACATGTATGTCAGTCAAATTTAGAAGCATTCAATGACATTATTGTTAAAATTTACCAGTTATCCTATCTCAAAGAAGCTTAAATTAGAAAATAAGATGAAAAGAAAAAAGAAGGAAAGTAGCAAAGACACCATTTTTGGCTGTACTAAGAAAATTGGGCACTCTTCAATGATTGAGTTCCAAATTCCAGTTTTGTGGGAAATCATATTTTAGTAAATTGTATTTCAGTACTTCATATATTTTATTGAAGTTGACATTACGATGTTAAAATGCACCGTCAGCCGTGTGCCACGTACGGAGCGTATCATCACATAGTTACAATAAAAAAGATTAGAAAAACTAAATGGAGAAATGCCTCAAAAGAATTATTCTCTCCATATAATAATTTATTAGTACTAATAT
Source organism: Solanum virginianum (assembly GCA_000787875.1). Lineage (NCBI taxonomy): Eukaryota > Viridiplantae > Streptophyta > Magnoliopsida > Solanales > Solanaceae > Solanum > Solanum virginianum. The sequence goes on along the minus strand of DF357882.1, from coordinate 110,772 downwards.
TTTTCTTTTAACTTGCCTCAAACGAATATCATATTATATGTTACTCCTTCTATCTCAATTTATATAGTATTTTTTTATTTTTTGAGAGTCAAGCAATTTAAGTTTGATAGAGAAATTGTATACAGAATTTTTAAATTTTTTAAAATGAAATTTGTGTATTTCTAAATTATGTAAAAAGTGATATAAGTCACAATAACTATTAACTTAAAATATTTAATATATATATATATATATATATGAAAGTTTTATAGTCAAAGATAGAATGGTTTAAATATCAAAATCTAAAAGTTGCCACATAAATTTGGACGGAAAGAGTGTTTTTTATGTATAAGTATTTTAACTTTAAATTTACTTATTCTAATTCTAATAAGATGAGTTATGATTGTACAAATTATTTATAACTTGGTTAAAATTAAAATAAGAATAATTTAGTGTAATTTTACAAGTGAAATTTGAGAAGTATAGTTTGTACATACATTTTACTCTTACCTCATATAGATAGAATATTATTTTCTAATAGATTTTCAATTTAAATAAAGACACTTTCAAGTAATTTGAAGAAGTGGTGAGAACAATAACAACAACGAAATAATGTGAATGTAGAGCAATACACAATATATATAAGATAGAACAATAACGGCAATGAAATAATGTGAAAATTGAAGCGCACATACAAAAAAATCCATAGGTGATATCTGAAATTATAGAACAAGAAACTATAAGAATAATACTAATATTATTTGTAAAAAAGAAGATTCAAGTATGACCACCAAACTCACCCCGCATGAAAGTAAAGAATATTCAACTATCAATTAACATTTTACTTTAATACACAATATCTTAATTATCAGGTCATATTACTAGTAAATTCAAAATATTATCTCTTATCTTATCACCTTCTCGAAATCTTATCTTAACGCATATATATAAAATTTTATTTCCAATTAAACATCAGTACATAATCGAGGTTTTACTTTTGGGAGCCACGCAGAAAATGAAATACGCTTTCATATGTACGATTAATACAAAGTCAACACTTGATACACTCACACTTAGAAACTTTTTCCATCTACATTCAATCATTTGTCGGGAGAAGAGGTCATACGTGGCACCAAATCACATGGGCTACGACTACGTGTCAAGAGTCGGCTAATCTGGACTAAGCCCACTTTAATGATTTGACAATGAGGCCCATCTCGGCTTGATAAAAGGAAGAAATTGTTCTTGTATTTGTTGGTGGGCTCCGCATATATGTAACTAATGGGCTCCGCATATATGTAACTAACAGCCCAATAATCCTTTACGTGTCCCAATCATTGACGCTTTCTTCGCAAACTAAAGCGTCCTATACAGTTTGATCACAGACTCACACTTGTCTAGATTGTCATGTGGATAGCATAGTATATTTTTTTCAATGTTGTCATATAATATACATTTATTATAAGGAAAATTATTGAACCGAGCATGTACTTACTAATTCTTTTTATAATTATAAATTATCTTGTTGATTAATAGTTTTATATCATATTTCAAATTAAATATGTCAATATATATGTATTTATACTTTCAGGTACATTTTGAAATACTAATACATAAGTAGAAATGTGGGTGACAGAGGAACAAAGGTGAGCGAGAGAGCCAATATATATCCTAGATACATGTAAATCACGTTAAATATATGTATCTGAAATACCAAAAGTATTTCAAATACATTCTATAATACAGATGCACATAGGGAGAGAGACAAGTGAGAGAGTCATCGTATCATAGATACATGCAAATTCATTTGGACGCGATGTAATTAAAACAAATTACACCTAATTGTGACTTCATGTATGCTACTCTTAGATACGTTTATCTAGACTATCAAATATATGTATTTAGGGACCAAAATCTAGCGCGAATTGTAATTTTAAAAAATCATGAAAAATATCATATTCAGTTAATGAATTTTTGCCTAAGCAAATATCAGATACACCTTCAAGAAGTTTAATAGTTGTTGCAAGATTTGAGCAATTTTCATTTGAAGTTAAAATAATTTTTTATCCAAATTCACCCATTTTTGCTTAAACTTTTGCTATGTAACCACATATCTGAACTCATTCCGAAAAAGGTCGATTGCAAAATTCTTAAAACATTTGGTACCACTTAATAGTGTAATCTCAAATAAGATACCAATGATTTGTTTTTTTTACTGGATAAAGTCAGCTTGGGTCAATTTTTTTCTTGGTTTGATAAATACTGGTGTCGACATAACTTGCGGGCCGGGGGAAACAGTGGGCCTATTGGGCTCATGTGGGCTCTGTTCCTGTTGACATTTGGGGAGATATATTCTTAATTGCAAACGCTAGGGTCCCTTCGTAGTGTGGTGCTATTACAAAGTATTAAATAATAAATTAAAGCACTGTAGGGGAAATTTGGTGACAACACTAAGAATAATTCCAATTTCTTTTTGTTTGTTTGTTCAGATTGGGTTTATATTGACTTGAACGGCAATAACTTAGGCACAAATTATGTTTTTTTTGAAGAATACGAACCTATGGCTATATCATAGCTAAGTGATGTCTCTGTTTACCTTGTATAGGAAACTAAGCTTTCTTGAAAATTTGCTAAGTGATGGAAATAGGTACAAGAAGATTTAGGAAAGAGTAGATTCAATGTCTCACTCAAATTTACATCAAAAAGCAGTTTGATGTGAAAGATGACTTTTAGGAATTAATAGTGGCCTCATTATTTGACAATAGAGTCGAGCTTGAAATAGACATGAAAACAAATCTCAGACATGCACGACAAAATTTTGGGTCTTATTTGGTGTTGGTTCATACAGATCATTCATAGACAACACCAATATGAATTACAATTGTAGAGTAATTGCAATACAATTAGTATATACTGTATATATTTTGAATAGAGCATATTCCTTTCCAAAGGAGAAGATCCAAGTATAGAGTTAAACAAGTGTACTATTGAATCTTACGATGGAAAACTCAATGACATCGGTTATAATAATTCTGCATGCTACAACTATAAAAAAAATATGCTAGACATGTCCAATTGGGAGAAAATTTTGAATCAAATTATGTTATTTTAAAATCCAAAGATATTTTTCGTAGCAGTTTAGTCCTCCATTCTGAAAAGATTGGAGAAAAACTTTCCAGTAAGTTAAAAAATAGAAGAATTACATTTGTTTGTACAGTAAAAACATGGTCAATAAGAAGGAGTATAACCAATAAAGGTAGTGTTTCCATATACATTAATAATTAATGAGTGATCAGTTAAATATTTTTATCGAAAATTATATTTTATATATGAAAAAAATATTAAATTTATAGATTAAGAAAATAAATTATACACTAGGTGATTGTCAACATTTGCAGCGGCTTTGAGACTTGCTTGGACAATAAGTGATGGAGCTTCTAACATTATGGTAGCCGCACCTTTTAAATTTCTTATTAATTGCTGGACAATGACAGTATATGGAGTAAGATTTAGCTTAACTTAAAAGTTTTTGGAGTTTCTAATTAGAATTGTTCTTGGAGAAAAGCTAGTACAATGATTTATTCCATAATAGTAATAGATCAACACAAACCTTACATGTGGATCGGAGTATCAAATAGATGGATTGAATTGTATTTAGACATCTATTAGATTGAGTTAATGAATAAACGCGTTAATGGTTTACTTAAAAGTTACTGAAGTTGCAGCTGTTAAGCTAAAATGCGGATCATAAATCAACCCACTCAATTCTAAGTTTCTTACTAAGTTTTAGTTTCTTTTATAAATTTTCAAGTATCTAATAATTTTTTTTTGGTTACGATTACATATAAAATATCAAATTAAAAAAATTAAAATCTTTTGACAAGATTTTTATAAGTTAAGTAAAGCTAGATATCAAATTTAATTTTTAAAAAATAAAAAGTATTTCATTTAAGCTCAAATGAAATTAAACTTTGCATATACTAACAATTTGTTATGTTTTCTCCTCAGTAATCAAATCACAAGAAGGGCCCTTTTGTTTCCACTACTACTAATTTAATTCATTACGTCGAAAAGGCTTAAAATATTGGGAAGCTGCCAAAATGTTTTCCGCATAAAAATGACGTACAAAATTGTCTCTATTTGAACGTTCTCACTGTTGTTATATTGGCATCCGACCACGAGTTCACACTATAAAAAACCAAATATTATACAATACATACTAAAAATAATATTAAGCGGATAAATAAATAAAAATATATCTTTTTTTTCATATATTATAAATTAAATGTTCTTACTGAAATTTTTTTATTTGCCACCGTGTGGAAGTGCTTCATTTTCTCCATTTCAATCTTTTTCTCCTATACGAAAATTAGTTCCATACTATTTACGTATGTATTTTACTTCAGTGTCTACATGACTGCCACCTCAAAATTTTCTCGATCATTCACATTTATTAGAAAAAAAAAAGAAAAGAAGTTTTTTCGAAAAGTATATATATGAAGAGAATATAATTGACATATATTGACATAAGAAATAATATGCTTTCTTTTTATGTTTATCTCATTCAATGGCGCCACCTAGTATTATCATAGAAAGTGTAATTTGTCGGACTTTCTACAATTAGAAAATAACTAAAAAGAAAATAAATATGACAAAACTTGGAATTACTTTTGCTCAAATTATTAAGATAATATACAATTTCATTTTTTGAAATCATAGAATTAGAAATTAGTGATTATTACTAATAATTCTCTCTAATCTCAACGTCTTAACTTAAGCGACGTTGTTCAGAATGTAATTAAGAATCAAAACACTTAATATTGATAATGATTTCAAGTATATATATTCTTCAACTTATTATAAAACAAAATTAATATGTTTGAAGATTAATTACATGAAAAATAGCACTATAAGTCAACATACCTAATGATTCAAAACACCTTTAAGAAGTTTGAGAAAATTATAGGTAAAGAAAAAAATTGTGTAACTCCTTAAATAATAATTACTCCTGTACATAAATTGAGTCGATGAGAGTACTCCCTCTGTTCCTTTTTAGTTATTATATTGGGTTTTTAAAAATTAATTTTACTCATTTTTAGAACTAGTTAGATTAAATTAATTTAATTTTTTAAAATAAAAATTTTAATATTCAAAAACTATAGAAAAAATACTATTAATTGTAAAATTTTCATATTAATATAATGAAAATATATCTTAAAATACTAGTCAAAATTTATACAATTTGATTCTAAAAATGAAAACTATGACAACTGTAAAGGACGAAGGGAATATGTGTGTGTCTATGTATATATATATATGCATGTATATATAAAAGTGATGAGTTAGAGAGGAGAGGCCAAAATTGAAGGAGTAATGTGAGCATGGTTGTACGTGGAGGATGACTTGTTGACGTAGGGGTATACGTAAATCACATCAAGCCACATCCATTTGCCTGGCCAATTAATATAAACATACAAATAATAATAACAATAATCAATGAAATAGTCAAATGTAGTTAATTAGTACAGTCCAAAAACCAAACTAGCTAAGCTCACTCCATTCTTGATAAGCATTGATCAACACGTATACAGAAAAGATTTAATTAATTGACCACCTAGAAAGTTCTTTCCGTTATTAAGAGTGCACTTAATCAAATTACTAATATATTTATTAGGATATTTTTTCACCCATATTGAAGCCTGACTAATTTGAATTCGTACCAGAAAGTTTTACATTTTTGAAGGTGCTCCCTAACAAAGACGACTTCGTACTCAAACTTGAACCTGAGACTTTGAAAAGAATATATATCATTCTACTACAACCCTTATTGATAGGATATTTATTTATAAGTATCTTTGTAAATGATTATTTAATTGTGTAAACATTTTTGTAGTCAATAAATAAAATTTAAACTCGTACACAATTGTAGAAAATAGTGTGAACACCTCACCTCATATGTAACGGATGAATTCAACTTCTTTCACAATCTTCTTAGTGCAATATTCATCTTTTACTCATGACGTGGGCTGCCAAGTGTTTTTTTAAAAAAATAAACTTGTATTATTATTGTTTATCTTCAAGACATCAATTTTAACATTTCTTCAATTTTTAAGAAATAGCAAAAAAGAAAAAAAAAGTGTATTGTTTGATATTGCAAAAGTGAAGAGTAAGAAGTTATTTTGAGGAGTTCATGTGATAGGACAATGATGCATACATGATTTTCACGGTTTCTTTTGGAACTACTTAGATAAAACCCAAAGTTTATACATTCTTTCAAGAAATGAACTTTTTTTCTTTTTTTTAATTTAACAAATGATTTCTTTTATCAGTGTGAATGTGCTGACTTGTGTTTCCTGGATTTGGGAGAGAATACTAACAAGAAGACAATTCTATGTTTCCACTTATAAGCTCCAAAATTTTCATGTCGGATTCTATGTGAGACAACACTTAAAAAAAGGAAGATAAAGAAACCAACTTTGACTCTATCCAACATATTATCAAATGAAATAATATGCTTAATTAGCTCTTTGGATCTTAAATATTACCCTAACCGTTTACTTTTACTTGTAACTATTTCACTTTTTAAGATTAACTTAATCAAAATTTAAAGCTAAATTGAAATAGTTAAATTTAATATTTGAAATATAAACTTAAATAGTTGAAAACTATACGGAAAAAACTATAAATTGCAATCATTCTCATATTAATATAATGAAAAAATATATCTCAACATATTGATCAAAGTTTATATAAATAAAAAGAAGATGTTAATTAATAACATGTGGCAGCAACTGTGGCCTACTACAATTGTTTCTCGTTCTCAAGTAACTCATCAAGACTTGATTATTTGTTAAAAAGTTTATTGACGTGGGATGAAAATAACTTGTCTCATCAACTAATTAAACTTAGAACAATTAATCCTGTTTAATGCAGCTAACATTTTTTCACACTAGTGAGAAGTGGCACAAATTTGTAACAACTAAAAAATTGATGTACATACATATATACTATTATTATATAAATTTTGATTGTTTTATTAAAAATTCTACTATAATCCAACAATTGTTACTTTAATAAAATGGTATGTCCCTTTTACATTATCGATTCAACAATATAATATAATGTATCAACTAAAAGATTCATACGTTATTCTTTCTTTATAAAGCTACTGCTACTATCATTATTGTTATGTTATTAGTTGAAATGTTTTTGGGGCCACATAGAAGGCTTCATTCTCTAATAGAGCCGTCTGTAGGGCCGGCTGGGATGAGGTGGCCGGTGCTTTGGGGCTGCTCCTGGACTGCCACCTCACCACACAAAATGATTCTTCTGGGCCGGGTCGAGTCGAATATTGCCCCGAAATGAAATAATAGGACAAGAAAAGGGTTTGCTCCACTTTTCATCACTGCCAATTTGTCTTCTAGTATATCATGCTTGACAGATTTATTCTTTGACTTTTTATATGTATAAAGAAAACACAAAATTCCTTTTCTAGTAGTGTTTTTAATAAAACTATCGGCGTAAATAATTTTCTTATTATCAAATCAACTTTGTATATTATAGCAAATATTCTCTACTTCTCAATTTATTTATTTTAGTTTGATAGAATAAAAAGTACTTTAAGAAAATAAAACGGGATTGTAATCTTAGACGAAAGATATATATAGTGTACTCAAATATTTTTTTTATTTGTGTTCTTAAATATGTTATAACAAACTTTAAAATTAAAGAGTTGATAAATTAGACAATAAATATTCTTTTTTAAAACAGATTAAAAAGAAAGATAATTAAATTTTGAAAGGGAGTAATAGTTGTATTTTTAAAATCTTAAATTCACATTTTGAAAGGCTTATACTCTATGTATCTCAATTTATTTAAAGTAGTTGGACTTGATACAAATTTTAAGAAAAAAAATTGTTAAAACTTATAATATAAAATAAGTCATAATGTTTGTTTATCTAAAAATCATAAGGATTAAGTATTTTAAAATTAAATTATTATTAAGTATGTTATTCCTTTGTGACTAAAAAGGAAGGCGAATTATGTAAATGTGCTACATGTTGGGTTTTTGCCCCGAATTTTTTTATCATTATTGGGTTTTTCTTTAAGGAAAAGAAAAGCAGAAATTCTTCATATTTGGCGAATTCTTTCCTTATGACTCTATAAATAGAGGTTCATTTCTTCTAACTTGGTAGCATTCACAATGTAGCCATGAAAGACCTAAAAGTTTTGTATAGGGAGAGAAACAGTGAGTTTCAAGTGTATGTTACGTTAACACTAGTTTTACGTTAACACTTGTGTGAACCTTTTTGTATTTCGAGTGAATTGGTGAGGTTATTTCTCTTGATATTGTGTACTCTCTTTTATACAGTGGATTGGTCATCACCTCTTGTGAATGTATGTCGGTTGACCGAATCACGTTAAATATTTATGTCTCTTTATGATATGTTTCTCGTTTATCTTCATACTCATGATCTTTCAAGGATTGCGTTATTAGTTTCTACATGACATCTGATTTCTATCGGTCCTAACACTATATAATATTCTTTATCATGTAAAATACTATTAATACTGACCGTCTATAGTTAGAAAAAATTAATACACTAATTATATAGGGCCACTTTGGGTGTGGGGTATATAGAGGGGATTTCTTCCACCGATTGATGAAGAAACAGTAGAAGTCATTAAGGCAAGAACCATGTGAAGGTCTGCAGACACGTAGAAACATATTCCTAAGATTTAGGTTTAAGCAAACAAAATAAAATGTCAAAATAATGTAAGACTAAGTCTAAAATTAGTGAATATTTTCAAACCTGACCAAATGGTTCTAGATAAAATACTAACAATTGGGCAGACTTACGACTCATGCTTTCTTGCTTCCCCTTTGGATTAAGTCAAATTCCCAATCTTTGTCATGATAAGAAATTAATTTTAATAATAAATAAATAGTACTTTAACAAGTGGAATTAATTTTAATCAACTCCACGGGCAAGCTCTGATTTACATGCATTTTAAATAAACAAAACAATTCTTTTAATTTCCGTGACGGGCTGTCACTTGATTAAAAAAAAATCAAAATTTGTTTAGTTGAAATATATATGTATATATAGTGAGCTGTATTTTTCCAACGTAGAGTGAGCAGTTCATGGAATCTACCTTATCAAAGAAATGAAATTACTAATTAAATGCCATTTATATTAAGCTATTGGAACTTGAGGTTTTATTATTTAACTCTATATATATGCTTTTGTCAAATAAAATAAAATATTTATCTTATCGTGTTGCTGTCAACAAAATATAAAATCATTTCTCTACCGAATTAAATGAGAGGTGCAAGTGGCATTCAGACAAATAACTTGATTAAAAAACATAAAAATGGAGAACTTAAGATTTTGTAAAACAATTTGTGTGTGTGTTTCATTGAAGGGTGACTAACGAATAAGATAGTTGTAACTTCACTATCATAATCTTGAAGAAGCATATCTAGAACATCCTCTAAGATGATTAAACCAATCAATCTCTCTTCCTAAATTAATTCATTTCCCTGTGCCTTTCAACTTGATTAAAGAAAATAGACATTGTTATGTAAACCATTGGTTTATTTGGTATTTACATAGATTACACGAAACATTCATAGTTGCGCAATTGCTATTTGCATGATTCAAATTGAAGTTACTCTTTCATAATATATAGTGTAATTAAGTTGAATCTGTCTTCAATCAAAGCTCAAGTGGGAAATTCACAATTATTTAATAACGGAGGAGGTTTCTCACCAATTTTTTCAAGTTTCTATTTTGATGGACGACACATGGTATTAAGTTTAACTTATGACATGTGTCATCTATTAAGATAGGAACTTGAAAAGAATAAAGAGAGAGAAAATGAAATCGCGTAAAAGCTCCGTCGCTTACATGATTGTAGGGATGATGGAATACTTCCACCAGTTCATATAAAGTTTATTATTAAAAAAATCATAATTCAAAATAAATAAATTTTTCAAAATTTCCAAAAATTATTTAGTAATTTTTTTGTTCATATTTACCTTTGTTTATAACGAGATTCTTAACTATTTTATATTTTTTAGGAGAATATTTTAGGAATAATAAAAAGAATAATAGAGGAAAGTAGCCTTTTAAAATATTTTTCTTAAGATATGTGTTATACCCCAACAATTGACTTAATTTAGTCTAGTATCGAAAGCATTTAAGAACACAATGAGAAAATTAAAAAAAAAAAAGTTATTACTACTCACGGTCTAATAAATGTGAATAAGCGAGCATGCATTGTGCTTGCTTATTCACATTTATTAGATAGTAAAAAAAATATTAATAAATATGAATAAGTAAAAAAATGATTAAACGAAATGTTGAAAAAGGGAAATCCAAGCCACACGATTTTGTGAAGCTGAAAAAAGGATTACGAAAGCAATATTCTTTCGGTCTTAATTTAAGTAAATTTGGT